>JAQZBX010004279.1:0-61094 GCA_029593785.1 Cabassous unicinctus | reverse complement strand
ACTCTCCTTTTGAGAAAAAAACTTTTAGCCTTTTACAGACCCATAGTGGAGACTGATTATTTACTCATGGGCCCCCTAACACTATAAGAACTGTGTTGCCCATTGTGAAATATCTTACTCACTAAGCTATTAAGTTGGGCATACACTGCAGCACTCCATCATAAAATGGAAGTGGCTTATAGGAGATCAGGATCTATTAGGTAATGAAGGAACAAGTAAGTTGCTGAACAGTGATTCAAATGCCCACTGGTGAGAGAGACCAAGAAGACATTGGTTTAAGTGGGCACACACCATCTCTTTCACAAAAGACAGCTGTTTGGGGAAATAATCCTGCCCAAGTGCGCTGTTCTGGGAGCCCACAGAGTGAAAACCTTTGGCATATCGATCTGGAAGGAGTGGACAGGGAGATAGATTGCTCAAGATAAAGCCATTAGTTTCTAGCCCAAAGCTGGAAATCACAAACATGGACTGTTAAGCCCCATTCTCAGGGCAAAGGGCTAGGGTGAGCCTCAACTCCAGCCAGCAACACAGTGCAAGGGAGCATTCTCTGAGAGTTAGAGTGTTCTGGCAAAGGGTGGAGAGGGGTTTCCTTTTTGTGGATTTGGTTGCTTGGACCCCCTTAGAGCTTTGGGCAGAACACCAGCCAGCTTGAAGTGGCAGCAGCCTGAGGGGAGATGAGAATCTGCTGAGGAAGCCTGATTACCTAACCACCCTGGGATACAGAGGCTTGGCTTGAGAGAGGGCAGACTCAGCCAATTTTATAATTCCAGACTGAGGACTATCAGAATTTCAACTCCCCTAAGGGAGTCAGGCAGTGGAGAGTGCTTAAAATTTTCCACAAGCTTATTTAGGGTCCCTTGGGAGGAGGGGGTGGTCTAGAAGAGACTTGTAACTTATTTTGTTATGGTGAACTTGGTTGTCTGGACCCCCTTAGAGCTTTAGGGAACACACTAGCCCATTTGAAATGGCACCAAGCTGAGGGGAGAGGCAAATCTGATGAGGAAGCCTCGTTTACCTAATTGCCCTGGGATACAGAGGCTTGGCTTGAGAGAGGGAAGACTCAGCCAATTTTATAATTCCGTGCTGAGGACTATCAGAACTTCAACTCCCCTAATGGAGTCAGGCAGTGGAAAGTGCTTAGTGTTTCCAGAAGCCTATTTAAGATCTTCTCGGAGGAAGGGGTGGTCTAGAAGAGGCTTGTAAACCATTTAAGTGAGTTGAATTCAGTCATCAGGGTCCCATTTGAATTTCAAAAGGGAACTCAACCTGACCAGGAGAGAGGTGAGGGGATCTGCTTATACAGCCTGCTGAATCCTGCTGCCACAGGAGAGTAAAACCTTCCCTGGGAAAGTGATTAAAAGCTTTCTGAAAAGCTAACTGACCCAATTAGTATGTTAGCTCTGTGAAGGAATTTCTGCCTTGAATATATGAGGTCCCTAGTTTTATATGTGACTCCTCTAAGAGTGGGGATTCACCAGGATATCTAACATCCAGTTGATACCGTAGGACAGGGAAAACATAGACATTATTTTTGTACTAACTGCTTTTGGGTCCCTTATTTCTCCAAAAAAAAAAAAAAAAGTTACTTAAAAAAATTTTAACTTTGTTTACTCACTAAAATCTGCCACAAAACCTGAAGAGAGAATCCTGCAGGGTAATTAATTGATGAACACAGGCAGACAGAGGCTCCACAAGGGCCCAAGAAGGAATGGAGTTCTTCCTTAGCTTTGATTGCTTGCTTGTGTGTTTGTTTGTTTTTTTGTTTGTCTGTTTCTTGCTTTTCTTTCCTCTTTCTTTCCCCCACTCTTTTTAATTAGGTGCTGCTAGCTTGTTTCTTTTTGCTGTGCTTCTTCTTCCTTGATTTCCAATTTTCTGTGTATACTGGTTTTGTCTACCAATGCTATCACTTCTTCTTTCATTTTCTATCTTCTACTTTCTGTTGAGCTTATTACATTCCATATTTTATCATTACTCCTCAACTTTACTGGATTCAATTTCTATCTTGTCAATTCTGTTTTCTTTCTTTTTTTATTAATTTTTTTCTTTCAGTCCTTTCTTTACTTTTTCTCTCTCTCCTCATCATTCTGGCCTTTTAAATCATTCTATATATTTTCTATATTTGCTTTCCCATTCCATTGTTGGTACTCCATTTTTTCCCCCTATTACTCTACACTGATTATATGAGTTAAATATTCAAGTTACTAAGTTTTATATGACCCCTATTCTAACTTTTATTATTTTTAATATAATCCTTTTTCCTTTCTTACCTCTTTTGATTTCTCTGGTCCTAATCATTTACCTTCAAGGGAACATAGAAAACAGCCAGGAAAAAGAAAAAGAAGAATAAAGTGTCAAAGAGAAAACTAAACAAACACAAAAAACCACCAGATAAATAAAACTCTAGAGCAGAGAGAGAAGCTAATCAACTGAATAAACACATCAAGATAAAATAATGAGCAGAGGGAAACAAAATATTACAAACCATACTGAGAAACAGGAAGATATGGACCAGTACAATGAATGAACTAAAAACCAGGAAAAGATGCAGAACATCAAACAACTAATCAAAGTTGTCCAAACAAATATCATAGATCAACTTGAAGTGAAGGGAGTGATTAAAAATATTAAGAAGACACTGGAAGACCATACTGAAGAAATTGCAAACATACATAAAAATATAACAGATATAGTGGTGATGAACGGCACAATCCAAAAAATAAAAAAGACATTGTAATCACATAATAGCAGATTTGAACAGGCAGAAGAAATAATTAGTGTTGTGGAAGACAGGACATCTGAAATCAAACAGATAGTAGAACAGACTAACTATTTTTTTCTAAAAAGTAAGAAAAAATCCAGCAGGGACTTAGGGATTTAATGACAACACAAAATGTACAAGCATACACATTATAGGCATCCCAGGGGTAGAAGAGTAGGGAGAGGGAACAGAAGGAGTGTTAAAGGAAATAATGGCTGAAAATATCCCAACCATATTGAAGGAGATGGACATACATGTCCAGGAAGCACAGTGCACTCCAAACAGTATAAATCCCAACAGGACTACATCAAGACATGTGCTTGTCAAAATGTACAATGCTCAAGACAAAGAAAAAATACACAAGGCAGCAAGTGAAAAGAGAACCATCATGTACAAGGGCATCTCAATAAGATTAAGTGATGATTTCTCATCTGAAATGATGGAGGCAAGAAGACAGTGTTATGACATACTCAAGCTACTCAAAGAAAAAACTTCCAGCCACAAATTCTCTATCCAGCAAAGCTGGCACTCAAAAATGATGGAGAGTTCAAAATATTCACAGATAAGGAGGAATTAAGAGAGTATGCCAATAAGAAACCTGCCCTTCAAGAAATGCTAAAACAAGTTCTACAGGTTGAAAGGAAAACAACAAGAGAGAGAAAGTTGGAGAAGAATGTAAGGACAACAAAAAAGACAAAAAGTGAAATAAATTCAACATGTGATATACATAAACCCAAAGAAAATATGGCTGATGTAAGAAATTCCTTGAGAGTAATAACACTGAATGTTAATGGATTAAACTCAGCAGTCAAGAGACACAGACTAGCAGAATGCATAAGGAAATATGACCCATCTATATGTTGTCTACAAGAAACCCACATTAGACCCAAGGATACAAGGACCCTGAAAGTGAATGGCTGGAAAGCAATTTTACAAGCAAACAGTAACGAAAAAAGGGTGGGAGTAGCTCTACTAATATCAGACAAAATAATCTCTAAATGCAAAACTATTGTAAAAGACAAAGATGGACACTAGATATTTGTAAATGGGGTAATATTTCAAGAAGAAAGAACGATAATAAACATTTATGCACCTAATCAAGGTGCCTCAAAGTACATACAGCAAACACTGGCAAAACTAAGTGAAGACATAAATGCTTCTACAATTATAGTGGGGGAATTTAATAAACCATTATCTCCATTAGACAGAACATGTAGAAAGAGAATCAATAAAGAAACAAAGACTCTGAATAATACATTAGAGGAGCTGGACCTAATAGACATATACTGAATGCTACATCCAAATACATTCTTCTCAAGAGCACATGGATCATACTCCAAGATAGACCACATGCTAGGCCACAGAAAAACTCTCAATGAATTCAGAAAGATTGAGATTGTACAAAGTAATTTCTCTGAACAGAATGGAATGAAACTGGAAATCACTAAGGGCCAGAGAAACATTTTAGGCACAAAGCTATGGAAGTTAAACAACACACTCTTATACAAACTGTGGGTCAAGGAGGAAATCTCAAAAGAAATTAGTAATTACCTTGAAACTAATGAAATTGACAACACAACATATTAAAACCTATGGGATGCAGCCAAAGCTGTACTGAGAGGGAAATTCATAGCCATAAAGCATCTATTAAAAAAGAAAAAAGAGCTAAAATTGAAGACCTAACTGCAAACCTGGAGGAATTGGAAAAACAACAACAAACTAACCCAAAAGGAAGTAAAAAGAAAGAAATAACAAAGATTAGAGAAGAAATCAATCAAATAGAAAATAAGAAAACACTAGAAAAAATAAGCAAAACCAGAAGCTGGTTCCTCAAGAAGATCAATAAAATTGACCAACCCTTACCCAGATAACAACGAAAAAGAGAGATCAGATGCAAATACACAAAATAAAGAATGAAGAAGGGTATATCACTACTGACCACAAAGAAATAAACAATATCATAAGAGGATACTTTGAAAAATTATATGCCAAAAGAATGATAATATAGAGAAATGGACAAATTCCTAGAAACTCACAAGCAGACTATAATGACAAAAGAAGAAATTGATGAAATCAACAGTCCAAATACAATTAAAGAGATAGACTCAGTATTCAAGAACTTTCCAATTAAGAAGTGCCCAGGACCAGATGGCTTCCAAGGTGAATTCTCCTAAACATTCCAGAAAGAGCTAATCCCAATCCTGCTTAAGCTCTTTCAAAATATAGAAAGAGAAGGAACATTGACTAACTCATGTTATGATGCCAAAATTACCCTAATACCAAAGCCAAACAAAGATACCACAAGAAAGGAAAATTACAGATAACTCTCTCTAGTGAACCTAGAAGCTAAAATCCTCAATAAAATATTTGCTAATTGCATTCAACAATATATCAAAAGAATTATACACCATGACCAAGTGGGTTTCATCCCAGGTATGCAAGGATGGTTCAACATAAGAAAATCAATCAACGTAATAAACCACATAGAACAGATTGAAAGAAAACAATCACATGATCATCTCTATAGATGCAGAAAAATACAACACACTTCCCTGATAAAAACACTGCAAAAGATAGTAATAGAAGGAAATTTTCTTATCTTGTTAAAGGGTATATATGAAATACCCAAAGCTAACATCATCTTCACTGGTGAAATCCTAAAAACCTTCCTTCTGAGATTGGGAACAAGACAAGGATGCCCAGTATCACCACTCCTATTTAACATTGTCTTAGAAGAACTTGTTTGAGCACTGGGGCAAGAAAAAGCTATAAAAGTCATCCAAATTGGAAAAGAAGTAAAAATTTCACTATTTGCAGACCACGTGAGCCTATATATAGAAAGTGCTAAGAAATCTACAACAAAACTTGTAGAACTTATAAAGGAGTTCAGTAAAATTTCAGGCTCTAAGATCAATGCTCACAAATCAGTAGCATTTCTGTACACCAATAATAATCTGAGGAGGAAATCAAGGGAAAAAATACCATTTACAATAGTAACTAAAAGAAACAAATACCTAAGAATAAATTTAATTAAAGATTCAAGGACTTATACAGAAAACTACACAACGCTGTTAAAGGAAATCAAAGACTTAAATAAATGGAAGAATATTCCCTGTTCATGGATAGGAAGAATAAACATTATCAAGATGTCTATCCTACACAAATTAATCTACAGATTTAATACAATCCCAATAAAAATCAACACTGCATTTCTTAAGGAACTGGAAAAACTAATTATAAAATTTATTTGGAAGGGTAAGAGGCTCCGAATCACCAAAGACATATTGAAAAAGAAAAATGAAGTTGGAGGTATCACACTATCTGACTTTAAAACATACTACAAAGCTATGTTTTTTGACAGTGGTCAAAATTTCATGATATTGGCACAAGGATATACATACTGAACAATGGAACCGAATTGAGAGTTCTGATATAGATCCTCATGTATAAAGTCATTTGATATTGAAAAGGTTACCAAGCCTTCTCAGTTGGGAGAGAATGACCTCTTCAACAAGTGGTGCTTGGAGAACTGTCTATCCATATCCAAAAGATGAGGAAACCATCTCACACCTTCTCCCAAAATCAGCTCAAGATGGATCAAAAATCTAAATATAAGAGCCAAGACCATAAAGAACTTGGAAGATAATATAAAGAAGCATCTACAGGACCCTGTAATAGGAAATGGTTTCATGAACTTCACACCCAAAGCAAGAGAAGCAAAAGAAAAATAGATAAATTGGATCTCCTCAAAATTAAAAACTTTTGCACCTCAAAGGATTTTATCAAGAAAATAAAAAGTCAGCCTACCCAATGGGAGAAAATATTTGGCAACTGTATATCTGATAGGGGCCTAATATCCTGCATATATAAAGAAAACTTACACCTCAAAAATAAAAAGATAAATAACCCATTTAATAAATGAGCAAGTGACCTGAAAAGACATTTCTCCAAGGAAGAAATACAAATGGCTAAAAAGCAATGAAAAGATGCTTGACATCACTAGATAGTAGAGAAATGCAAATCAAAACTAAAATGAGATACCATCTTACACCCATTAGAATGGTGGCTCTTTGAAAAAAAAGCAGACTATAAGTATTGGAGAGGATGTGGAGGAATGGGAACCCTCATCCACTGTTGGCTGGAATTGTGGAACTGTCCAGCCACTGTGGAGGACAGTTTAGTGGTTCCTCAAAAAACTAACTATAGATCTTCTGGATGATCCATTGATTCCACTTCTGGGTATATCCCCAGAAGAATAGAAAGCAAAGACACAAAGAGATATATGCACATCAATGTTCATAGCAGCCTTGTTCACTATTGCCAAGAGTTGTAATTAACCCTGGTGCCCATTAACAGATGAATGGGTAAACAAAATGTTGTATGTACATACAATGGAATATTATTCAGCTGTAAGAAGAAGTAAAGTGCTAACACATGGGATACCTGGATGAATCTTGAATACCTTATGTTGAGTGAAGCAAGCCAAGCATTGATGGATGAACAGTATATTACCTCACTGACATGAATTAAGGAAATTGAGCAGTCTCTGAGATCTATTGTCTGAAAGATAGGTTTGCAAGAAAGAGGAAGAGAAGAGAAGGCTTTGAGCCATTACCCATATGGATGTAATCTGTGGTAAAGTGATAGAGTGAGCTGGGTATTTTAGGGAGGGTGGTGATATTATTGGTTTGCATGGTGCAGGATTGACAGGTGGGGAGATTGGGTTAGGGTGGGTTAGAAAGCCCAGGATACAGGGGAAACGGTTGGGAGAGGGACCAGGTGAACACTTGGGATTTGTGGGCATGATGTTGAAAGTACAGAGGTGGGAATGCTCTTTTGGCAATAAAAAAAAGGAAGGTCACTGGTTTAGGGTGTTGGTTGGTGGAGCATTCAGGACAGGGCACACCTGGAGCAGGCTTCTAAAGCATATATGAGTGTTCAGGCTGTCATAATGTTTTGTAACAGTAAGTGGAGACCCACATAATGAGTGGGAAGGAATTGGACTCCCATCTTTGGGAGGACCAATTTGCTCTGAAATAGAAAGCCGGGAGTCTCTCAAGAGCAAGGGCGGTTCCTAATAGGGGAAATCAAACCAGTGTGTCAATATCTCTTATTGCATGTAACTATGAATCTTGTCATCCTATGAGTCAAGCCAGGGGGTCATCATGGGCCCCAGGGGGACAGGGAGGGAGGAAAAGAATAGATCAAACACGAGGTATTTAGTGGTCAGTGGAAATGTTCTTCATTACCTTACGGTGATGGACACAGGACATGGTAAATATCATCAAATTTATAAATGTGTACGGTCTAAAATGTAAACCATGCTGTAAACCATTGACAATGTCTAGTAGCTCTGTTTCACTATTTGTGTATCAGTTATAACAATGCTATCATCCACATATAAAAAGGTATTAATATCGGGGGGGGGAGGGAAGGAATTTGGGTATATGAGAGTCTCTTGTATTCTGTGTGACTTTGCTGTGACCTAAAATTTCTTTGGAAACAAAATGAAAAATAGTGAGACACTGGGGAATGAGAGGAGGAAGGTGCCACAGTACAGACTGGACACCATATAATGTAGTGATAAAAAGAAAATGTCAAAAAAAATAATTTTTTTTATATTTTTCATTTTTTAAATATCCCAATCTCTTAATTTTATTTTATTTTAAGTTTTTTTTTAAGTTTTCATGTATTTTATGTCTTACATTTAAACCTATCATTATTTCATTTTCTTATTAATTGTATTTGGCTATTGGTTTGCCCTCATCTTTAAGGAAGCTTGGATCACAGAAGGGTAACAACTGTGGTAGGTGAGGATCGTTGCTGGGGGCTGTCAGGGATGGGTGGTGCATGTGAGGAAGTTCACCTGAACATACATATAAGGTATGTAAAATTGTTCAAATGTTCATGGGGCATTGTCACAGTGACTGGAGAATCACTCTATAAATGAAAGAATACTGAATTCCCATCCTGGAGAGCTCTCCCACATTCTCTATGTGAGCAGCAACAGTCCCTCATGTGGAGAGGCAATGTCTGGCAAAGGAGGATGATCCAGGCATGGGCCCTTGTTATTGATGACTAGGCTTATGAGTCTTTGCTCTTGAAAATGAAATGTAGCCTATTGTTATGGGGTGCCTAAGGGTTGCCTCCTCAGAGCCTCCTTGTTGCTCAAATGTGACCTCTCTCTTATCCAAACTCAGCATATGAATGCATTACCTTCCTCCCGGTGTGTGACATGACTCCTGGGGATGAGACTCCCTGGCACCGAGGAATTGCTACCAAGTGCCAACTGACAATGTGACTGGAAAAAGACCTCAAATAAAAGGGGGAAAAGGTAAAGACAAATGAGTTCATATGGCTATGAGACTTCAAAGTGATTTGAGATGTCATCCCAGAGGTAACACTTACACACATCTCAGTAGAACCTCATAGACTTCCAAAGTGGATATCACCCCAAATAGTGGGGCTCCTGAGGGCTCTGGAGACACCCAAGTCCTATGTCAGTACAGATTGCTCTGGAGTTTGGTGTCTTTTTAGTGGGCCCTACTTTGGAGTTTGTACTCCTGAGAGTGATACATATAGATAGATGACTTCCCTGCACATGGTTCATCTGTCCCTTCTATTCAAACCTATATGTGGTGCTGGAGTTTGTATGTGTACATCCAGACACTGGAGTCTTTTGGCTGTACATGTGCCAGATGGGCCCAGAATCTCCGTGGAGCTGCATCTCCTACTCTACCACTCAGTGGTCTCACCCAAGACACCTTGGGGGGAGATGATGATGGACAATGGCCATCTTAGGGAATGGAGAAAGTCTACAGCTGCAGGCAATTTATATCCATGGGATATAAGCCCCTGCTCAAGTGGAGGTAGAGTGACATCACCATCGCAGATGCCTCAGAATTGGGGGAAGAGCGATGGACTAGAGTGGACTTACTGGTACTCTATTATAGACATATTGTGATTCAACCAATGGAAGAAATTATAACATTAATGTGGGGCCAGTGGCCACTGGATGCTCTGGGGCCAGGGAGAGGGAAAAGCAGTTGTAATACAGGGGCTTTTTTGGGACTTGGGAATTGCCCTGAGTGACATTGCAATGACAGATATAGGTCATTTTATATCCTCATATATCATGCAGAACTGTGTGAGAGAGAGTGTGGTCTACAATCTGAATTATGGTCCATGCTTAATGGCAAAGTCCCAGGATGTGTTTATACATTGCAGGTGATGTGCCACTCTAATGAAGGATGTTTATGTGGAAGGTTGTGGGAGGTGTGGGTGATGGGGCATATGGGGATCCCTATATTTTTTATGTAATATTTATATAATCTAAGTATCATTTAAAAATAAAAAATAGGAAAAATTATTTAGAAAAAATTATTTTTAAAAAATTCATACTGCCTCCATTCCTTCCATCTTACCATTTCTCACCCAGCCCAGAGCTTTGGCTTCTTAGGGAGTTCCTTAAAAGAAGTGAAAACTTGGGCCTTGTTTACAAAATGTTTTACACAATATAGATACATCACCCAAAATATACAGCTGTAGTATTACATTCACTTTTGGGTATATTAATAAAGTAGAGTTGTGGAGGAAAATACACACATAGTCTAGAACCTAAGGCAGAGTAACTGGTAGTTTATATTGTTTGGAAGGAGAAATCACCAGATGTGCATTGCTATACAAATTCATGCACTGTGACCTGTATTCTGGCTGGTTTGTCAAGGTTGAAAAGGAACATGGAATATTGGAGACTAACTTTTCTTGGGGACAGGTATGTAGATAGAAGTTACTGAATGGGTGAAAATACAGAACATATTTGTGTCCCATGTAAATGCTCATCTGAATTTTCTTTAGCAAAGAAAGGTTTTATAATCAAGTGGATAGGAAGACTTGTGCTGTTAATACTACAGAGCATTTTCCCCAGCCATTGCCCAAAGGGCTCAGTACCAATTTGTCTATGGTGTTTTGAATGCTGGTTATGCATAGTCTCAGTGTCATGGATTTCCACTTACCAAGGCCAACCTGAGCAGAGCCAATCCTGGGTATCCAGTATGCCAGCAGCAGAAACCAACACTAGGACACTGATATATCTTCATTCTCCAATGTTTTCACACCATTACTTGATGGCAGGTTGAGTATATTTGACCACTTTTGTAATTGAAGGGGCAGCATTTTGTTCTTACTGGAAAATAATCTTACTCTGGATCCTGATTTGCTTTCTTTACACACATATTATTTCCAAAATGACCATCTATGTGCCCATTAGAATGCCTTAACCACCAACATGGTATCCCACAAAAATTGCTTATGCTCAAGGCTATCACTTTACTGCAAACAAAATGCAAGTTGTGGATCCATGTTCATGGGATTAGCTGACCTTAGCATATAAGCCATATCCTGAAACAAATAGATTGATAGAACCATGCATGGCATTTTGAAGACTCAATCACAATATCAACAGTGGAGCAATGCCTGTATATGTTCTTCAAGGACTGTATATCCTCTAAATCAATGTCTACTCTATGGTGCTATATTTCCCATATCTGGGATTCACAGACCTAAGATCATAGAATTGAAATGGGAATGACACCAACCATCATTTTCCATGTGATCCACTAACAAAATTACTGGCAGTTTCTGAATACATACCATCATTCACTTGGAAAAGCTTTGCTGTGCATCACTAAAATAATATGACATACTTCTCATTCTGTCATGATTTTGTAGTTGAAGCTTAGCTTTGATCCAGAGACAGCATTCTCTATGCTTCCACCTGCTAGAAGACAGATGGTCAGAATTTCATTTGGCAGTGGCCTCCTGTCAGTATTGGGGCCTGAGACATGATGTGGATGTGTGATATATTTTGACAGAATATTGCTAGCTCTCCAGGAATGCTCTAAATCTAAATCTTCCCTTCCTCCAAGAAAAATTCCTTGTTCTTTATGTACTCTTATTATAATGCAATGTTGAAACTGTCTTTTTAAATGGCATAACTTCACCCAAGATAAATTGGGCTTTCATAGCCACTTTGGGGAAGGTTTGACCAGAACAAAATTGTTCATTTGGGAGTCACCTCAGAAAATAAAGGGAATAGGATTTCTCAGAACCCATGGGCAGCATTTTTTATTGATATGCAAAGGCCATCAAATGATATTCTGAATAAAAAATTGCTTCACTTAGGATTAATTTGACCCAAACTAATGAGAAATTTGACAAAATTAAGCTATGACTAGGCTCATTAGCAGAGTAAACCATCCTCCTTCTTGTTCTGTAGATTGAAAAACTGAAGGGGGAAATAACATATCTACAACAACTTTTGGAGACTTCAATACATGAGACACATCAATAGACAGAACATTTTTGAACATTTAGATGATCAAAGAGCAAAAAAAGGACTAGAAAAATATTATAAATGAACTAGACCTAACAGACATATATAGAACATTGCTCCCCTGAACAGGAGGATATAATTCTTCTCAAGTATGCATGAATCATTCTCCAGGAGAGACCACGTATTAGGTGACAAAACAAGTATCAATAAATCAATAAAGATTGTAATGATATATAGCATAATCTCTGACCATAAGGGAATGAGGCTGACAATCAAAAACAGGTGAAGAACTGGAAAATTCACAAGCATGTGTTAGTTAAAAACACACTCTTAAACCATCATTGGGTCAAAGAAAAAATTGCAAGGAAAATTAGTAATTTTCTGAAGATGAATGAAAATAAGAACATAACATATCAAAACCTAAAGGATGGAGCAAAGGCAGTGCTAAGAGGGAAATTTATAGTCCTGAACACTTACATTAAAAGGGTGAAAAACCTAATAAAAGACCTAACTGCATACTGGGAAGAACTAGAAAAAGAAAAGCAAACATCCCAATTAAAGCATAACTGAAAGGAGAAGGAAACAAATAACCAAGATTAGGGCACAAATAAATGGAATTGAGAATTTTTTAAAATAGAGAAAATTAACAAAACCAAAAGCTGTTTTTTTCTCACCAAAGTGTGTGATGTTCTGAGTCTTACTGTCAGTCATCCTTTGTCTTTGGTTTTTCTGTCAGTGACAATGTACATGGTCATATCATCCTCCTTTTAACCCTCAATCCCTTGGTTTCTGCTTATTCTGTGACTTTTTCTCAACATTTGAATTTCATTCTGCTTATAAAGATTTGGAACAACATATTACAACACATAATGAACTCAGTTCATCACACCTTAATTAAAAATGTTCTATTTAAATTGGAATTGGTTAAAATTCAGTACATGATTTTTTCTTGTACATAATTCAATCTCCAAAAGATTTTATACTTGTGGTTCTTATTTATTTGACCCATGAGTGAATGTTTATTTATGGTGAGAGATAGGGGCCACTTTCATTCTTTTTCATATAGCAATCCAGTTTTCTCAACACCATATATTGAAGAGACAATTCATTTATCATTGAACAGATGTGGCACTTTTTTTTTTTAAGTGACCATAGATAGGAGGGTTTATTTCTGAACACCCAATTCAATTACATTGGTTTTTATGTGTCAGTGTAATATATTTTGATTACTGTAGCCTTGTAATAAATTATGAAATTGGAATGTGTTAGGGCTCCAAAACCCTTCTTTTTTTAAAGTTGATTTTGTCTCTTTTGTCCTTCACAATTCAAAAAAAATTTAGAATGGCTTTTCCATTTCTGCTAAGCTGTGTTTGAATTTTGACTCATATTGCATTTAATATGTATATCATGATATGTAGAATTGACACCTTAATAATATTTAGTCTTCAAATCCATGGACATGGAATATTCTTCCATTTATATAGGTTTTATTTGAATACTTTCAGAAATGTTTTCTTGTTTTCTTTGTATAAGTCCTTTATAGACTTGATTAAGTTTAATCCTAGTTATTTGATGTTTTTACATTTTCTCTACTATGTAGAATTTTATTCTTGATTTCCTCTTAAAATTATTAATTACTAATCTATAGAAACATCACTTTTTTCCATTGATATTATGTCCTCCATTTTGCTAACTTAATTATTAATTCCTAGGTTTGCTGTACATTTTTGAGAATTTTTTATATATAGGTCCATGCCATCTGAAAACAATGAAAGTTTTACTCCTTCCATTCCAATTTGGATGCCTTTTATTTTGTTTTCTTATCTAATTACTCTGGCTAGAACTGAATTATATTGATGATGATGGACACCCTTGTCTTTTCCCTGAATCTGATTCTAGCTGTATGTTTTTCATATATGACCTTCATCATATTGAGTTAATTTCCTACTATTTTTGTTCTATGATAGTTTTACAAGAAGAGTGCTGGATTTTGCCAGATGAGTTTTCTTCTTCATTTTAAATGGTCATATTTTTTATTTTGATTGTTTTTGTATTTTTCTTCATTTTATTAATACTGTATTATGTTAATGAATTTTCTTAAATTGAACCACCATGGCTTACTTGGGAAAAATCTGTCATGGTGTATAATTCTGTTGACATGCTATTGGATTCTGTTGCTAGAGTCTGTTTGAGAGCTTTTGTATCAATATTAAAAGGGATATTGTTCCATAATTTTCTGTGGTATATTTATCTGTCTTTGGTATTAGGGTGAGGCTCAAAACATAGAATGAGTTAGGAAATATTCTCTCTGAATCAATCTTTTGGAGGATGTGAGCAAAATAGCTGTTAATGTTTGGTGAATTTCATAAATGTAAATGTCAGGTGCTGATTTTTTGCTTGTTGGGAAGTTTGGATTGCTGATTTGATATCACATTTTTTAAAAGTCTGTTGAAATCTTCTAGTCCTTCTTGAGTAAGTATAAGTACTTTGTCCATTTCATCTAGGTTTTCTATTTTGGGGGGCATGATTCTTCATTTTATATTCTTTTATATTCCATTTTATTACAGTGGAGTGTATAATAATGGCCCTTCTTTCATTTCTGTTGTTAATTATTTCTGTCCTGTCTCTTTTTGCCTTTGTCAGACTACCTAACATTTTGTTGATTTTATTGATCACAAAAAGAAACAACTTTTGATTTTATTGATATATTATATTGGGTTTTTATTCTCTATTTCCTTTTTCTCCAATATTATATTTGTAATTTCATTCCATCTCCTTTCTTTGGTTTTATTATGTTCTTATATTTTAGTACCTCAAGTTGTGAGGTTAAGTCTTATATATTGAAATTTGAATTCAGAGTTATACATTTCCTTATCACTGCTGCCTTACCTTCTCTATAAGATTTGGTATATCCTGCTTTTGTTCATTCTTGTCAAGACATTTCTTACTTGCCTTTGTTATTTCCTTCTTTCACTGACTGAGTGTATGTTTAATTTCTACATAGTTCATTTTTCAGGTATATCTCTGTTATTGATTTTTAGCATCCTTTCAGTGTTGTTAGAGAAGATTCATTGTATGATTTAAATCTCTTAAAATGTATTAAGTCTTGCACTGTGGTCTAGTGTAAGGTGTATTTTGAAGAATGACCTGGTTGCATTAGAGAAAAATGTGTAATTTGATCATTTTGGGTGGTGTGTTCTACATATATCATTTAGCTCTTGGTTGTTCATAGTGTTGCTCAAGTCTTACATTTTCTTATCAATCTTCTATCTAGATGTTCAACCCATTATTAAATGTTGTACATTGAAGTTTATTATTAGCTCAAGGAACCATTTATTTCTCCTTTCAAATGTGTCAATATTTGCTTCATTATTGTGGGTCTCTGATGTTTCAGTGCATGATTTTTGTTATTATTGACATTGAATATTGTTTTTCCATTCTTTCACTTTCATCTAATTTGTGCCTTTGCAAAAAAAATTGAGTCTCTTGTATTACACATAGAGTTTTAACCATTGTGCTAATTGGTGCATTTTTTGAGTTTATTCCATTTCTATTTAAAATATTTAACAATAATGCAGAATTCTCTGCCACCATTTTACTACTTTCCCTTTGTTAGTTTTACACTGTTTTTGTTATTTTTATATATTTTCCTTCAATTCTTCATTAATGTCTGTTCTCATATCTTTTTAATATTTTGCATTGTAGTGTGTTGAGTCCCTCCACATTTTCATCTATTTTTTTAGATAATTTCTTTGTGGTTATTATTGGGCTTAAATAAAGGATATTAAACCTATAAGAATCTTATTTTATTTAATACCAACTTAATTTCAATATCATTTTAAAAAATTGTTCCTATGCCCCAGCATCCACTCAGTGCATTATTGTAATTGTTACAAGTTATATCCTTTCACAGTAAATATCTTAAACCACAGAATTTTCATTATTTTTAAACATGTTCTTGTTAGAATCTAAAAATATAAGTGGAATTACATTTAAAAAAACATAGTACAATATAATACTGGGGCTTATTTTTACCAATTTGTTTTCTTTTGCAAGAAATCTTTATTCTTTTTGCTGCTTCAGTCCATTATCTAGTGCCCTTTCTGTCTATCTGAAGAAGTCCCTATATCATTATTGTAGGACAAGTCTAGCAGTGAGGATCTCCCACAGTTTTGCTGATCTCAGACTATGTTAATGAAGCAGGCTAGATAGGGAGTCAATAGACAGTTCTGGAATCTGGCAGAAAAAAATGCAATGATTGAGCATGTGTTCTTCAGTACCCCCAAGATGGCTGCTGGAAGACTCTTGCAAGAAATCCCATTCAGAATGAGATTTCCTCTGGAAGTCAGGAAAACCTTTGGAAATTCTCCAGTGGCCTTATCATTGGGACCTCCTGGGGGATTGATGGGTGAGATAATCAATCAAAACAGCAAACAGCTGAAACTCCCCCATGCCATTAGCAAAGGCATGGAATAATTAATGTTTCAAAAAGCAAGTGCAAAGGCCTTTTGCTCTCTTTCTTTTGGACCCCTGTTCTGGCCTTCTTCAATCCCACCTGAATCACTACACAAGTAAAACTTGGGAATTTATCATTTATAATGGGCAATTGTAGTCTGTAAATCAGCCCATTTTATCACTCTTCAGCCCCTTCCTCTCTCTCTGGGACCCATGATCTGTAATTTTCTCCCATTTCTCCTTCCTCTGTACCTTAATAAATTATGGGCCTAACTAATTGACATGCTCTTGAAATTCATTTCTTGTATCTTAGTCAAGAACCTAGACAAAATCCAACTACATTAATTGTGCCCTGATTTATAAAACATTATAGATAAGCCCTGATTTATCTATAAAACAGATATAAATAATCTTTTGAAATTGTATTCTTTCAGCCCTTACAAATTTCACCCCACTGCCTTCATGCCACCATGATTTTTTTTGAAAAGTCAGCACTTAATTTTATAAGAACTGCCTTTTACATAACATGGTATTTTTCTCTTCCTACTTTCAAATCTTTATCCTTGTGTTTGCATTCTACACTTCTACTACATTATACCTGACATGGTTCTCAAGTTTATCCTATTATTTTTCCTGGTATTCATGAATAATTGTGCATGTCTTTTATTAGATTACAGAAATTTTCTGTGATTATTTCTTTTAATATTACTCCTCTCTCTGTCTCTCTTTTTCTTCTCAAAATTAAGTTTGACGGTATTGGTATTCTTTGAGGATACCCCACATGTCTCTGAAGCTCTGTTATCTTTTTTTCATACAATTTTTTCTTTCTCCAATTTAGCCTGAATTGTTTCAATTTTGCTGTATTTGTTTTCATTGGTTCTTTTTTTTTTATTATATTTAACATTCATCTTCTTCTTTGATGTTTTGTGAATTTTTGTGTTCTTCCTTGAGATGGACCATAATTTCTTATGTCTTTGTCTCATAAGCTTATATTTTATTTTTTTTAACTTTATTTTTAAAGAAGTTTTATGTTAAAGAAAAGTTATAAACCAAATATAGGGGATTCCAAATACCCTACTTACTACCCCTCTCACATTTTCCCCTACTACTAACATCTTTCCTTAGTGTGATACATTTGTTACAATTGATGTACAAATATTGAAGCATTGTTACTAACCATGGCGTATAGTTTACATTATGGTTTATGCTTTGCACTTTACAATTACAGGTTTTGACAAAGTGTATAATGGACTGTATCCATCATTGCAATATCATGAAGAACAATCCAATGCCCCAAAAGTGTCCCATGTTCTACTTTTTCTTCCCTCTTCCTCTCCTGAGAACCTCTGGAGACCACTATCTTTATATAAATGTTATAATTTATTTTGTTACTAGAATAATAAGTCTACTTTGGTCCATGTATGCATTCCCCTCTTATGTTTGTTCATTCCTCAATCTTGAGGATTTGGGGATATGATGGCCACTCCTGCTTCCAATTGAGATGGTGATTAGGTGTCTCAAAAGCTTTTGTTTCACAATGCACATTTTACTATTTAATTTTTAACTATGGTATTAAGTCCCTGAGTTGTATGTTTCTAAAATTTGTATCCAGATATTTATATGACAGATACATTATTAAGTGTCAGGAGCTAACAAAGAAAAAAATCAATGGAAAAAATGTATTTCACTGTTTTTGAAAATATCCTCCATCTTGTTTCATGTTCTCTTTAAAAATCTAGCTTTCCTATTAAGAAGATCAACTTGATGTAAAAGTGTGGGGCCTATCCTTTACTAAGTAATTTCCCTGTTTACTAGTATTGAAATGCCTCCCCTATTACTGTGAAATAGAATTTACCCCCTTCAGAGTGCTCTATTGAAGTCCTATAGAAAGGAATCCTTTATCCCAGGGTACAATGAATTGATTGTCTCTTACACTGCTTTAACTGACTTCATTCTGTTTCTGTCTGCATGGCAAGTTCTGGGAAGAACAAGATAGCAGTGAGTGTTTTGGGTCAGACCTTCAGGCTGCCACTGCAGTACAGTATGTATATAGAAATTGTTCTACTCCCCTAATGCAGAGACAGGGACTCACAACAAAAGTTCAGGTAGGCTCCCCATGGTGCCAGGCAGGGTTTAAGGTAGATGCCAGCTGGTGCTACCAATTTTAAAGTGGATGTTCTTGATTCAGTACTCTCTATTACTGCAATAATTTATTTGATTTCTGGAGTTTGGTGAAAATAGTTTGGACATTTTATGTAGTTTTTCAAAGATTCTCTGGGCGAACAGCCCCTGAAGTGTCTTATGCTGTCAATCTGGTTGCCTAGAAGTCATCATAATAATATAAAGAACACACATAGTTTACAGATGAAATTTTGTTTCTTAGAGAAAACACTAGTAATATAAAGAAATGAAGTATGGTTAAAAAATCCAGCCAAGGCAACAAATTTTACAATTAAATAGTCTATTATCCAAAAGGAAGTCAAAAGGATAGAATCAGAGTTTCAAATTATATATGAAATCAAAATAGCAAATGAATAATTATTTTAAATGTAAGTGGACTAAACACTCCATTTAAATGCCCAATAATTGACTCAATTAAAAAGTAAGACTCAACCATATGATGTCTATATTTAATAGATGAGGTCAGAAGATAGTGGAGTAGGGAACTCCAGGACTGAGAATTTCCAGCAAAACAACATTTAACAGGTATGTACTGTTAGAAACAATTAGTTTGAAACTCTGGAGGCAAGAAGAAAACTGTACAGCATCCAGAGAAGAGCAAAATGAAGAGGCTGAAAAACTATTGTAAAAAACTGTAGATTTCTAACAATGTGTTGGCTACTGATGTCCTCACACTCATGGCAGACCCCAGTGCAGTACAGCTGCTGGCTAGCTCACTAGTGACAGAAAGGGACATAAAAATCTTCTTTCCCAAGACAAGTGGTGGGCATGGTGATAAATATTCTCAAACTTTGGTTAGTGAATTTGGATTTTGGGAGCCTGTCTTTGAGGGGCAGCCATTATTTCAATACACCTCATATAAAGGCAGCAACAGCCATTGTTTCAGCTTGACCTGACATGGATAAGAGCTGACATTTTTTCAAACTGGCCCAGAGATAGGCAGCAGTGATGGGGACTTAAGGACCCTAAGCCTCCTCAGGACTTTGGGGGTTAGTTAGTTGAAGGGCAGTATTGGCTGGACAGGTCAGGGAAGCTCAGCTTTAAGGAGACATCAGAGACTGAAAATAACCATACGATTTCTCAATTGATGTAGAAAAGGCATTCAAAAGAATCCTGCACCCATTGATAAAAGCACATTGAACCCTAAGAATAGAAGGAAACTTCCTCAACAAGATAAAGGTCATATATGTAAAGCTCACAGCTAACATCATACTTACTGGTGAAAGACTGAAGCTTTCACTTTAAGATCAGGAACAAGACAAGGATGCTTACTGCCAACACTGGTATTGAAAATTTTACAGGAATTTCTTGCCAAAGCAATTAAGCAAGAAATACAAATAAAATGTTTCCAGGTTGGAAAGGATGAAATACAGCTTTCTTCATTTACAAATGATATGTTCCTACATACAGAAAGTCTATAAAAATGCCACAGCAAAGATCCCAGAGCTAATAGATGAGTTCACCAAAGTGACAGGGTACAGGATCAACACCCAAAAATTAGTAGTGTTTCTTTCCACAGGCAATGGTTAATCAGAAACATAAATCAATCAAAGAATTCCATTTACAAAGCAACTAAAAGAATCATTTATCTAGGAATAATTCTAACTAAGGATGTCATGGACTTAGACACAAAATCTACAAAACATTGATAAAAGTAATCAAAGAAGACCTAAATAAATATTATAGGCAATGAAAGACACAATGGAAGAGATTAAAAATACATTAGGAGAGTGGATGTGGCTCAAATGGTTGAGCACATGCTTCTTATATGGGAGGTTCCTGGTTTGGTTCTTAGTGCCTTCAAGCAAAAAATGCAACAAGCAAAACAAGTGATAAAGCATTCTCAGGGGAGCCAATGTGGCTCAGAAGTTGAGCACTGGCTTCCCACATATGAGGTCCTGGGGTTAATTTCTGACCACCAGTACATAAAATACATTTGAGTGGAGCAGATGTAGCCCAAGTGGTTGAGTGTCTGCTTCCTGTGTATGAAGTCCTGGGTTCAATCCCTGGTACATCCTAAAAACAAAACAAATAAAAAAAATTTTTTTTTAAAAACCAACTCCCATTGGAGAGTGGGTGTAGCTCAGTGGTTGGGTACCTGCATCACATATATGAGGTCCTGGGTTAAATCCCCAGTATCTCCTTAAAAATACATTAGAAGCATTTAAGCAGATTTGAATTCATTGAGAAGAAAATAAGTAAGTCAGTAAACAGCACACCTGTCCTTGAAAAGACAGCGAACAGAAAGAGGAAAGGAAGGAAAAAAACTGGTATAGGGTCTCAGGAAATTGAATGACAACAGAAAATGCATAAATAGAAGAGTTATGGGTGTCCCATAAGGAGAAGAGAATGGAAAAAGGGTAGAAAGAATATTTGATCAAATAATGACCAAAAATTTTCCAATCCTTATGAAAGACATAAATATCTATATCCAAGAACGAAAACATATCCCAAACAGAATAAATATGAATAGACCTACTCTGATACACCTGCTATTAAGAATGACAAATATCAGAGCCAAAGAGAGGATTCTGAAGCACCAAGAGAAAAGCAAATCTTCATATACAAGCAAAACTTGATAAGACTAAGTGCCAATCTCTCATCAGAAACCGTGGAGGAGAGAAGAAAGTGGTATGATGCCTTTAAGATACTGAAAAGCAAATCTGCCAGCAAAGAATTCTGTATCTGGCAAAACTGTCCTTCAAAAATGAGGGTGAGTTGAACATCTTCACAGACAAACAAACCTGAGAGAATATGTTACAAAAGAGATGAATTACAGAGATACTAAAGGGAGTACTGCAGCTTGAAAGGAAAAAAAAAACAGTGGCAAGAGACAGATAAGAGAGTAGAAGTGAAGATTATAAGGAAGAGTAAGTTAGAGTGTAAAAAGACAGACAATAATAATATTTGACAATGGAAATCCAAAGGAAAAAATGGACAAAGTTATTTCAGAAATAACTTTTCCTTTCAGAAATAACATTGAATGTTAATGGCTTGAACTCAACAATCAAAAGACATAGAATGACAGAATGGATTTAACAAAACCCATCTATATGCTGTCTAAGAGAGACTCACTTCAGATATGAAGACACAGCAAAATTGAAAGTTAAAGGTTGGAAAAAGATATTTCATTCAAACAGTAACAAAAAAAAATCAGGAGTATCAATACTAATATCAGAAAAAGATTGTAAATGCAAAACTGTTTTAAGAAATGAAGAAAATCATTATATATTAATAAAAGGGGCAATTCACCAAGAGGATAACTATTATAAATATAAATGTCCCAAGATATGTGAGACCCACAATTGGCAAGACTGAAGGGAGAAATAGATATCTCTACAAAAATAGTTGTAGACTTCTATACACCATTCTCAGTGTTGGAGAGAAAACCTGAACAGAGAATAAATAAAGAAACAGAGAGTTAGAATAATATGATAAATGAACTAGAGATAACAGGCATCTTTACAGCATTGTATCCCAAGACAGAAGGATATACATTCTTTACAACTGTTCAGGGTCCTTCTCCAAGGTAGAGGATATGTTGGGTCACAAGACAAGTCTCAATAAACTGAAATTATACAAACACTTTATCTTGTCATAATGGAATGAAAAACAATAATGGATGGAAAAGAGGAAATTCATAAATATATGGAGATTAAATAACGCACTCAAATAATCAGTGGATCAAAGCAGAAATTTCAAGAGAATTCAGTAAATAACTAGAGATGAATGAACATGAGAACACAGCATATCAAAACCTATGGGATATCACAAAGGCAGTGCTGAGAGGGAAAATTATCGCCCTCAATGTTTACATTAAAAAAGAAAAAAGAGCAAAAATAGATGATATAACTGCACACATGGAGGAACTAGAAAAAGAATAGGAAACTAATCTCAAACTAGGTTGAAGGAAAGAAATAGTAAAGATCAGAAGAGAAATAAATGTAAAGAGCAAAAAACAGTAGAGAGAATCAACCAAATGAAAAGTTTGTTCTTTGAGAGCAACAAAATCAACAAACGCTTAGCTAGACTGACAAAGAAAAAGAGAGAAGATGCAAACAAAATTGGCAATAAGAGGTAGTCATTACCACTGACTGCAGAAATAAGAGAGATCATAAGAGGATACTGTGAAAATCTGTACACTAAAAATCTAGATAATGTAGATGAAATGGACAAATTCCTATAAACACAAGAACCTCCTTTACTGACCCTAGAAGAAATAGAAGACTTCAATAAACCAATCACACATGAAGAGATTGAAACAGTCATCAAAACCATCCCAAACATGAAAAGCCTGGGAAAAGATGGCTTCACAGGTGAATTTCACCAATCATTCAAAGATGATCTAATACTGATCTTGCACAAGCTCTTCCAAAAAATTGAACAGGAAGGAATGCTACCAAACTGATTCTATGAAGCCAACATCACCGTTATACAAAAACCAGATAAAGATACTTTGAAAAAATAAAATTGCTGACCAATATGCCTAATGAATATTGATGCAAAAATCCTACCACAAAGTCTTGCAAACTGAATCCAAAAGCACATTAAGAGAACTATACATCATAAACCAGTGGGGTATATCCCAGGTATGTAACAGTGCTTCAACACAGGAAAATCAATTAAAGTAATAAACCACATTGATTTGAAGAAGAAAAAATCACATGATCCTCTCAACTGATGCAGAAAAAAACATTTGACAAATACAGCAGCTTTTCTTCATGAAAACATTCCAAAAGATAGGAATAAAAGGAAGCTTTCTCTATATGGTAAAGTACATATATGAAAATCTACAACTAGCATTGTACTCAATGGTGAAAGACTGAATGATTTCCCACTGAGATCAGGATTAAGACAAGGATGCCCACTTTCACTACTGCTAGGCAATATATATTTTTAAAGATTTTTAAATTTATTTTTATCCATTTTTACCTCACCATGTCCCCTGTTTTGGTTGTTTTTTTGTGTCCATTCACTGGGCAATTCTCTGTGTCAGTTTCCTACCCTCTCTTCTCATCCTTCTCCTTCTGTCTTCACTGGGATTTGATCCTGGGAACCTCCAATGTGGGAAAGAGGCATCCTACCACCTGTACCACCTTAATTCCTGGTTTTTCAGCATGTCTTATCTTGGTTCTCACTTGTGTCACTCTCCTGTTACATCATCATCTTGCTGCATGGCTCAGTGGGGCCTGACAGGGCACCCATTCATGGGACATGGCAGCACACCTGCTTACAGGGTCTGGTGGTGTACCCACACATGGGGCCTGGTGGCAAACCCACTCATGGGGCCTGACAACATACCCACTCATGGGACCTGATGGTGCACCTGCTTGTGGAGCCTGTGGGACTCACCTGCTCATGGGGCCTGGGGTCTAACCATCTCGTGGGACCTGGCAGTACACCCATGCATTGGACCTGGTGGTCCATGTGGCTTCTATATTTTTCTTTATTTTTCCTGGGAGGTCCCAGAGATCAAACCCAGGTCCCTCCATATGTGAGATGGATGCCCAGCCATTTGAGCCACATCCACCCCCTGTTATTCAACGTAGAGCTAGAATTTCTAGCTATAGCAATTAGACTACACAAAGAAATAAATGGCACCCAAATAGGAAAAGAAGAAGTAAAACTTTTGCTATTCATTGATGATCTGACCCTATACCTAGAAAATCCTGAAAAATCTACAAAAAAGTTACTAAAATGAATAGATGAATTCAGCAAAGTGACAGGATACAAAATTAATATGCAAAAACCAAAAGCAATTCTATACACTACTGATGAGCAGTCTGAGGAGGAAATTTAAAAATTCCATGGAAAATAGCAACTAAAAGAAACAAATATTTAGGGATAATCTTAACCAAGACAGAAAGGACCTGTATTTAGAAAACTATAAAACATTGCTTAAAGAAAGTGAAGAACATAAATAAAATGAAGAACATTCTGTTTTAGTGGACTGGAATACTAAATATTTTTAAGATTTCAGCTCTACCCAAACGTATTTAGAGATTCAACACAATCCCAATAAAAATCCCAACAGCCCTTTTTTACAGAAATGGTGAAGTCAATTATCAAATTTATTTGGAATGGTAAGGTGCCCTGAATAGCTGAAAATGTCTTAAAAAAGAGCAAAGTTGGAGGAATCTCACTTCCAGACTTTAAAGCATATTACTTAGCCACAGTGGTAAAACAAAACAAAACAAAACAAAACAAAACCCCCAGCATGGCTCTGACATAAAGACAGACAGATTGACCAATGAATGCAAAGTGAGACCTCAGAAATAGACCGTCATATCTATAATCAAGTGATCTTTTACAAGGCTGTCAAGACTACCCTGTTGGGCCAAAACCTTCTATTCAACAAATGATGCTGGGAGAACTGGATATCCATATCCAAATGAAAGAAATATTATCCCTATCTAACCCCTTCTACAAAAATTAACAAAAAATGGATCAAGGACCTAAATATAAAAGCCACAACCATAAAACTCCCTGAAGAAAGTGTAGGAAAATGCTTTCAAGACTTTGTGGTTGATTGTAGTTTCTTAAACCTTACTCCCAATGCATGAACAAAAAAATTAAAAAATAGATAAATGAGACTGCCTCAGAATTAAACCATTTGTACCTCAAAGGACTTTGTCAAAAGTGTGAAAAGGCAGCTGACTCAATTGGAGAAAATATTTGGAAATCACATGTCCAAAAAGCTTTTAATATCCATGATATAAGAAATACTACAACCCAACAATAAAAACAGAAACTACCTGATTAACAAATTGGCAAAATACTTGAATAGACATTTGTCCATAGAAGAAATACAAATGATGAAAAGACACATGAAAAAATGTTCATTAGGGAAATACAAATCAAAACTACAATGATTTATTATTTCACACCTATTAGAATTACCACTATTAAAAAACTGGAAAATCCTACAGGTGTTGGTGAGAATGTGGAGAGATAGAAACACTTATTTATTGTTAGTGGTAATGTAGAATGATATAATCACTGTTGAGGACCCTTTGGCAGATCCTAAGGAAGTTGAACATAGACTAGTGATCTGACCTCCAGGATCACTACTAGGTATACACCCAGGAGAACTGAAAGCAGTAACATGAACAGACATCTCCACTCATCAATGTTCATAACAGTGATATTCACAATTGCCAAAAGATGGAAACAACCCAGGTGTCTATCAACCAATTAATGGATAAACAAATTGTGGTGTATACACATGATGGGATATTATATAGCTGCAAGAAGAAATGAAATTGTGAAGCATATGACAACATAGATGAACCTGGAGGGCATTATGTTGAGTGAAGCAAGCCAGACATAAAAGAACAAATCCTGTAAGATTGTGCTATTATGAACCAATATTGCATAAATATATGGAGTTATTAATTAGAATATAGGTCACCAGAAAATAGAATGAGTATAGAGAATGGAAAGTTGAGAGTTATTATGTGCAGAATTGGTAAAACAGTTGTTTGTAAATATTTGTAAATGAATAGAAATGGTGGAATACATCATAGTGTTTGGAAATAGCACAGGTATTATATGGGCATGATAGTGGTTGAAAGGGAAAGTCTAAGGATATGTATATTACTAGAAGGAAAGTTAAAATGTAGCATGGGACTGTATAACATAATGAAGCCTCATGTAAAATATGAATATGGGTATATGGCATACATAAGATTGTTTTAACAAAACATAAATACAAATAAATTAGAGAGATGGAAACAGATTAGTAGCTATGTATGACATGGGAAGTATAGAGAGATTGAGAAGTGATGAGTTTTTTGTTTGTTTTTGTTTATTATTGGAATAATGAAAATGCTCTAATAATGATTGAAGTGATAAATGGACAACTGTGATTATTCTAAACACCTTTGATTGTACAATTTGGATGGTTTTATGTTTCATTAATATGTATCAATAAATTAATTTATTTATAAATTGGATTGATTGAATGCACCTGCTGTGAACTCAGCCTCCCTACTGACTGTAAACTTCTTTTCTTACTCATACTTCTACCTCTGTTCACTATATGCTTAAGCAAATTTCAGGCACTAACGTGATCCATGCATGCAATTAGTTCCCCAATGTGACCATAGGTTTGGTGAGAAAAGTAAATTATCTCAAGAGAAGACACAGCCTTAATGGAGACTGGAAAAATCTATTGTAATTGTTAGAAAGACATTACTTATTGATGAGTCCCTAACTTATAATTATTCTCAAGTCCTGTACAAACTTAATTGAAGATCAGATTCTTGAATCCTTCCTGAATACACTTGGAATGTCCAGGCCAATAGGGGAAAGCTTACCACCAACTCATAACAGAGGTTCAAATTCAGTGAAAGTAGAATTTCCTACTCATCCCTGGTTGCAATGTCAATAGCTCAGCTGACAACTGTCTTCCACTGGATTTTCTATCAAAGCCAGCCAAGCAGAGGTAAGCAGTGCTGCAAATGGAAAAACAAGCCTTCAGACTCAAGTCTTGAACACAATTTCCAGACCCACCAGTCAGGACTGACAAGCCCTTCACCTGGGAGTAGCTCAGGCCAATAAACAGGGACATAAGTTGTGCTCCAAAGGAAATAGGGAGAGGTGTCTCATCTCCTAGGCTCAAAGTTCTAAGATATTGGCTTCTCTGGCTCAAAAGATGATATGAATACCCTCATTGCACAGATAAGGTTATATAACTCACTTAATTTTATTTATTAATTGGCTCATGATGTTCAAAGTCTTTCAATTCTGTCCTTTATTCCAAAACATAGGGACCCCAACTCATGTCACATCTGGAATTAGGCCTCCACCACCAGAGAAAGGAGTCTGGAATTTCTCAGATATAATTATTCTTGGTTTTTGCATTAGCATTGGTTCTCCAACACCCATTCTTTTTTTCTGCACTCCTACTCCCTTTCTGATCTACTGTGAACCTGACCTCCTGGATACACTTGCCCTAAATAATTTTGGTTCTTCCATGTGGTTTCTAACCATGTAACTCCCTCAACACTGATTTCTGGATTTCTGCCCCAAAGGATTTGCATATCAAAGAATTTGCATTAAAATGTAAGACTACATTTTATTATGGGTTTGATCAAATTATGGTATTGATCAGTTGGAAGGGATCAATGTCTCCAATTATGCAATTATAGTCTTGAAAATCCCCTGCATCAAAAAATATCAGAAGTACATGCATATTCATGTCATTGTCATTTCCCAAAATCCTCATCAGATTAGGAGGCTGAGTAGATAGATAAGCAATTTGGAAGAAAATCTATTTGAACAATCTGATATTTTAGAGTGGTGGTAGCTGAAATCTTGTCCTATATTAATCACATAACTCCAACATCTCTACATTTCATTATTTATGTATGTGAATGTATGTGTATAGTATAAATTCAACTCTAAAAAAAATAATAATTACATACATTTCATGGACAAACAATGGTAGTGTTATAAACAGAAATATGATTTAAGAATTCAAGGGATGTGTCAACATACAGAAATCAACAAATGTAATTCTCTACGTTAGTAGACTGAAAAAAAATAAAGTCATCTAATATGACACAGAAAAAGTATTTCACAAAATCCATCATTTCGTGATTAAAAACAATCAAAAAACTAGGAATTGAAGGAGGCTTTCTTTCACTTTCTGCTATTAAACTGTATACTGATATTCTTGCCAGAGCGGTTTGGCTAAAAGTAAATAACAGGCATGCAAATTGGAAAAGAAGTAAAATTACCTCTATTCCAAGATGATATGATCTTATATATAGAAAATCCTGTTGAATCCACACACACCCCCATTGACACTCATGCAAACACATCCACCATAAATATTGAGCTAATAAATGAATGCAGTAAAGTTGCAGGGTAAAAGATCAACATGCATAAATAAGTAGCATTTATGCATACAAATTGTGAGGCTCCAAAAAGAAAATTAAGAAAACTTAATTTTTACAGTAGCATCAAAAATTATAAAGTTGTTAGGAAAAAAATTAACCATGCTATGGAAGATATGTATAGTGATATGAAGAAAATGTTGTTGAAAGAAATTAAAGAGGACCTAAATAAATGGAAAGACATCCTATTTAATATAAAGGGAGATTTAATACAGCTAAGGTTGCAATACTCTGCAGTTGATTTAAAGATACAGTGAAATGCCTTCCAAAAGCTAAGGCCATCTTTTAAAAAGAAATGTAAAAGTTGAACCTTATAATCTTAGAATTATAAGAGACCCTGAATAATTAAAATTATATTGATAAAGAAGAACATAACAAGGGGAAAACTAATTCTCTATTTCAAAACATAATAATAATCTACGGGATAATTAAAATAGTGTGATACTGCCATAAAGGTAAATATATAAAACAATGAAAAAAATAACAACAATAAAACAATGAAGTAGAATTGATACTCCATAAGTAAACCCATACAATTAATTTTCATCATACATGGCAACAAAGTCTTACATTCAGGAAAGAGCTGTGTCTTCACAAAATGGTGGCAGATCAACTGTATACGCACATACAAAGCATAAATTTTGATCCTTGCCTTAAAATATTTACAAAATAATCTCATTAGACAGTTAAAATAAGAGACAAAAGTCAAATAATCTAAAAATGGGCAAAGTATTTGAATAGACATTTCTTTAAGGAGTATATGCAGTTGACCAACAACCACATGGAGTGTTGCACTGCATCTTTGATCTTTAGAGATATATAAATCAACACAACAAAAAAAGACACCAATTCACACTCCCAGAAGTGTTATACAATTTTGAAAATCTAAAAAACTGTTGGTGAGGATGTGGAGAAATTGGAATCCTTGTACATTCCTCGTGGGTATGTACAATGGTGCAACCACTGTGGAAAATATTTGGGCATTTCCTCATTAAGTTATACAAAGAATTATTTGATGATCCAGGAATTCTCTACCTTGATAAATAACTTCAAAAATTGAAGAGAAATATTCAAGTAATTGTGCACAAATATTCATACTAGCATAATTTAACATTACAAACAGCTGGAAACAAACCAAATATCTATCACCTAATGAGTGATAACCAAAATGTATTTTATCCATACATTGGAATTTGGTTCAGCAATAAAAAGGAATGAAGTAATGGTACAACCTAAAACAGAAAAGTCTTGAAAACATGCTTAGTAAAAGAAGCTAGATAGAAAAGTTCACATTTTAAAGATTCATTTATATACAATATCCAGAATAGGTAAATCCACAGAGACAGAAAGAAGATTAGTTGACAGGGATTTAGGGTAGTGAGAAATGTTAAGTAACTCCTTTTGCAGGTATGAGGTCTACTTTGGAGGAGATAAATATGTTCTGAATTAGATAAAGCTGAAGCACAACATTGTGGATGCACTAAATGCCACTGACTGTACTTTTAAAAAGGTTAAATTTATGTAATATGAACTTCACCTCAATAAATAATACACAGATAATGTCAAGCACAGAAATTGCATGTAATTTTATTCACAGAAATCCAACTTTCTCTAGAATATAAACATATATTTTAATGTATAAATATGAATACAAACATTAATAGTTCTAAATTTTAATGAGTATTTATCCTCATATTTCTTTTTCATGCATAACCCATTTTATTTTTGTCACATTAAGAATGTTGAAAATGTTCATATTTATTAATCATCTAATTATTTTTATTTCCAAATTTATTTCAGATAATTCCCTCCTTTTATCTAAAATGAACCAGTGTGTTAGGATCCCTGATGAATCCCCTGAACGTAGTATATTTCTTAGTACACATAATGCAATCAAAACCATTTATGAATGAAGAATGGAATGAATGAGTCTTCATAATTATTCTTTACAATAGACTTACATATCCAACATCATCTGAGGGTTAAAATTTTGAAATTACCTGGTAAATCCATTCAAGATGAACGAAGAGTATCCAACAGAATTAAGCATTTATTAGCTTTATTTTGTGTGTGTAATCAGGTAGCAATCCCTGTAATATAGTCCTTATGTGATTTATTGGCTGTTTTAAAAGGGTATACAAAAATAGAGATGATATTCACCTTGAAAAGAAGAAAGTGAACAGGGCAGAACTTTGCAAGAAGGCAAAACTCCAGTCCCAGAACCTAGTTGACCTCACCATGTTTTCCAATTTTGGGGTTCTGGTGAGTTCTCCAAACAATAGATGTGAACAGATTTGTCTTTACTTTTCTCTTTTTCCCTTTTTCATTCTTCCAGCCCAGCCTCGCACCAGCCCCCAAACATTCACATCAGTCTTTACCTCTGGTCTGGCCAGGGAAGTGATTGTTAAGCCTCTGGGCAAGTGCAATTCACTACCCCTTTCAGACCTTGCCCAGACACAAGACAATACCTTCCTCCCTCTTCCCTTCCCTTCCCCCTTCCCCCTTCCCTCTTCCCTCTCCCATCTCTCATTCTTGTGCTCTCTTGCTCTTGCTCTCCATCTAGGGCCCCATTGCCTCCTTCCCAACTCACACTCCTTGACCTGAGGGCCTTCCAATGCACCACCTCTAGCTCGCCTGACAGGGGTCCTGTCTGATGACAGAATCCTTGACCTTACAATCACCGGAGCCCTCTCCCCATGCTTGTAAGTTCCCCCACCCTCCAGGTTCCCACCTGCTACCACATCTTCTCTGAGACACCTTGCTCTGACAAAGCACATTCACCTGGCCTGGCCACCCCGTCTATCCTCAGAGACGACCTGTCTCCCGGCCACCATACCCAGCTCCACCATGGCCCATGCACCTGCCCCAGGCATGATGACCCACCATCCTGATCCCCCTCCACAGCTGCTGCCTGACTGGCCAGCTGCACTCCCACCCACTGTGAGCTAGCTGGGCCCCTCTAGCCTGAGGACCACGTGGCCACCGTCTAACCCGTCTGCCACCTCTCAGCCCTCAGCACTCTATGGATTCCTCTTTTCACTTTCCTGCCCTCTGCCCAACTCTGCATGGAATGGTATCTACAGACCAAACAGTTTCATCCCTAGCAGTCACCGAGACCCACATCCTCAACAGACAGCACAGGGTGCAGAGGGAGCCTTCCAGTGTTGATGGAAAGCTTCTGTTTCCCGAGAGGGAGCCTACTTTCAACAGGGGCTCACATTTGTCGAAATCCGGTCAAGGAGACTGGGGAACTGTGTGTCCCTCACTGTTTGTCCCCTTGACCTCTGAAAGAAAACCTTCCCTGAGCTGATATTCAAGTGAGTTTATTGAAGCACGCGACTGTGGCAGTTTGGGCAGCAAGTAGGCTGATTTCTAAGACTGCCTTTGAGAAGCATCACTAGGCTGAATTGAGTGCAGAAGTGGAAGGAGGGTAGGAGGCTCTAATGGATAGGTGGTAAGGCAGGAATGGGAACTATTAGAAGTCAAGAGTGGGCGGTGGGAACTGGGGGGTTGGGGGTCAACTTCTTTTCTCTTGGAGATGTGCCAGAGGGCATGTCCTCGGGCCCTCCCAACCCCAGCCCGGCTCCTAACCTGCAGGTTGACTGAGCCATCTTCCCTACTGCCTCGCCAATCTGTTACCTCCTACTTATGCCTTCCACAGCTGTGTGTAAATGCTCGGCCATCTACAGTGATTTTCACATCAATGGCTTGGGGCAGCTGTGGCCCATGTCTCAGGCTCCAGGCGCACAAGCTTATGGTTTCCCGAGCCAGACCAGTGTCTGGCATGAGTGGTGCGATGTGTGGGACCACGGGGCCTGGCAGGTGGGCGTTGTTCTGGGTGCAGATACCCTCACATTGACCCCACGGACCCCTCCCCCACCACCCCGCAGCAGCACCACTACCACCACCACCACCACCACTCTCCATCCCATCACCCCCACCCCCAGGGGCGAAGAGGTGGTGCCACACAGGTGAGCTTTGGTCCCAGAGAATCCATGTGGTTGCAAAGTGCAAGCACGTGGGCTGGCCAAAAACAAGGATTCTGGGCTGTGCTGATAATCAGGGGAGGCGAAAGGCCACGGCGGTGAGAGCGCTGAATCCTAACCGCTAGACCACCAGGCAGCATCAGGCCACGTTCCCAGCGGATGCCTCATGGACTCAGCTCAGTGCCTCCACCCCGGCCCAGGGCACCATCTTGGTGCCAGGCCCCAGCTTCTCCAGGCTTCGGCTTGCAATGGTCTGCCACTCACCCTCTCTTGCAATCCCCGCGCCCTGCCTTTCTTCCAGTTTGCAGCACTCTTAAAACACTGCTCGCCTCCTTCCCACCCATCCACACATCCGAAGCTTCTGCCAAAGCTTCTGCCCCACAAGATGGCAGGAATGCATGCAAAAGGGCTGCCCGCTGTGTTGGCCGGGAATGGAACCCGGGTCAACTGCTTGGAAGGCAGCTATGCTCACCACTATACCACCAATGCTACACAGCCCAGGAAGTGCAAAGTCACCAGCCCGGGACTCCGATCAGCGAGTTGCCGCTGCCAGGCCCGGCCCTTCGCCGATGCCCTGCCGTCCGTGGCCCTACGCGGCCACAAGGCCAACCACCGCTACCGCACTTTGCCTGTGCTGCCCCAGCTCAGCGCCTCGCACCCAGTAGGCCCTACCGCCTCTGGCGTTGCTGTCACTGCTTTCTTTGCTCCTCTGGGCTCTGGGCTCCGTGGCTGTGGCCTTGGCCGGGCTCCAAACCCCGGAGCTCAGGACCCTCAGCTCGCCGCCGCCCGCCAACGGGGGACGCATGTCCACACTCCATGTCGCGATCGCCCTTCAATGCTTGGCCAGGCCACAGCACACACCTAATTGGACTGCCGAATTTAAGGAGGCTAAGACATCTCCCCGCTTGTAGTGGCGTCTGGGCTTGGCAGGCTGCCGGGAGACACCCCCTTGGGGCTGGCAGCCGGCCAGGGGCTGTGAGGACCCAAGGAGGCCCCTGGGGCCACATTGCGCTTCACCTGGCCTAAAAGTAGGGGGTCGACCGATGCAGGCGGGCGGGCCAGGCAACAGATGACAGCGTGCACCTGGGCCTTTCTTTATTTTTAAAATGTTTCATTGTCACTTTCCTTAAGTAGAGAACTAATTATTGTTTCATGGTTTCCCATGATCCTATTTAACAAAATGTTAAAACCTGACAACTTTTGACAGTTTCCTTCCAAAAATCGAACCATAAATGATGTCTTCTTGATCTTAAACTCTCATTGGGATTTTCCAGAAGACTCTTGGAAAATCACAAAAGATTTTAAATTTCACCTTGTAAAAAGAAAATTGCTAAAACTAATTAGTTTTATTTGTGTGTTATCAGTTGCATAGGAAGTGTTCAGTTTAAATATGATTTTGTAACATTCTTATGGTTAAATTTATAGGATAGCATCCTATTGATATAACATTTCAGAAATTATATAAAGCTCTTAGAGACTTGTCAAAATCATCACTGTCCAGGAGTCATCCAAGTACTAAAATGCCCAATACTAGACAATACTAGTATTGGTCATAAGTTCAGCTGTTCTTAAAATAATGTTTCATGAACTCTCATCTGATTGTTCACTTTTGTAAAACAGCAATGAATTAACTATGGTCATTGTATGTGTTTTGTGATCTATTGCTATTTCATGTGTTTTGTGATCTATAGATAGTTTTTATTCTGATGCTTCCCTGAAAATACTTGCAATTTGGTACAGGCCAGTGTGCTTCATCTTCAATAAAAAAGGTCTAGCTCAGAGACCTATGGAAGGTCTATGAGAAGTTCTCTGAAGCACCAGCTTCTAATGGCCTTGCTTAAATAATATGAGAGTATGCCACTGGGGTGAGTCATGATCTCCAGAATTCTAGTGAAGAAGCTGATAGGTTCATGAAATTGCTAACAGAAGAGCTAATGGAACTAGAATTAATTACCTAGGACTAAATGAACTGAAAATCTTGATTATAGTTTTGTTCAGATTATTGATAATATTTTATTGTTCAATTTTCTAGATAGAAGAGATCCCCTAATACATTAAGCTATCTATAATTCTCAATTCAACTTTATCTTCCTTCCTGACCACCTCAGAATTTGAAAAATCTTACTGAATATTCTTATATTTGTGGCTATATAATTATTTACTCAGGTTCAATCAGGGTCTGCTCTCCTTGATAACAGTAAATAATTGGAGTCGATGGTTATATAACAAAGTCATAGGAATATTAACTCAAGAGCACTGAGGAAATTCCAAAAATCTTGCTTATTGTAGCCCTTACCTTGATGCAGTTGCATTGTGTAGCAGTTTGGTAGTTTGATATAGTTATGAATTCCAAAAATAGATATTGGATTATGCTTGTAAACTCATCTGTTGATCTGGGCATGATTAAGTTATGATTAGGGCTTTGACTGGGTGATGTCAGTAGGGCATTGAGCCCCACCCATTGGTGGGTGAGGAAATCAAAGATAAAAGCCATGGCAAAGGACACAGTTGGAGTTTTGATGTTGGAGTTTTAATGCAGGAGCCTGAGGAAGCAAGCACACAGAGGAGCTTGGTCATGAGGAAGGGGGAAGGCCCCAGTAAAAGACAGGAGCTATTTGCCTTATAGTCTACAGCTGCCCTGGTGGAGAGAAGCCAGCCTGAGCCTGGAGAGAAGCAAGCCCTGGGAAGAGAGGAGCCAGGAAGCCTGAAATCTTGGCAGATGTCAGTAGCCATCTTGTTCTAACACATGACAACAAACTTTGGTTAGGGAAGTAACATACACTTTATGGCCTGATAACAGTAACTCTCTACTCCAAATAAATGCCCTTTTAAAAACCAACCTATTTCTGGTATTTTGCATCAGCACCCCTTTTGACTGACTAATACAGAATTTGATTGAAGAGTGGGGACATGCTTTTGCAATTACCAAAATGTTAGAATTGTTTTATAAATGGGTAAGGGGTATTTTTTGGAGGAATTGTGAGATGCTTGGTAGAAAAGGCCTACAGTTCTTTGAAGAGCCTGTTGATAGTAATATGGATAATAAAGAGACTTTTTATGATGCCTTAGAAGTAAATGATGAAACTATTATTGGAAACCGGAGGAAAGGTGATCCATGTTTTAAAGTTGCAGAGAACTTAACAAGATTAACTCCTGGTGTCTTATGGAAGACAGAATTTGAAAATGGTGAGCCTGGGCATTTCACTGGAAAACTTTCCAAAGTAAACCCAGAGAATGCAGCTTGGCTTACCCTTGCAGCTTATAGCAAGATGCTAGATGAAAGAAATATGCTGATGACTGAAATATTGGGCACAAAGAAAACAGAAACTGATTCTGGAAATTTCATACCTCTGGAAATCAAGCTCCCAGACAATAGTGTCCCATTTAAAGAATTAACTGAACTTGGAATTTGTAAATCAGGATTGAAGATGCAGTTTTCTCAGAAAGACTTGTGGAAAATCTTCCTATTTGATGGCTTTGACCCATGCTTCCTGCATGCTAAACTAACAAAGTTTTTGAGAGAGCTGTATGAACAAAACCACTGTCAGCTTGGACAAAAAAGGACATGGAAAAGAGAGATTGAAGGCAGAAACAGCTTTAAGAGGAAAATCATGGAAGTTGAGATCTGGAATTAAGACATCACCTTGGGCCAAGAGAGGAACCCCACACATGTGTACAGAGAGGGTGAATTTTCCCTTCCAGTTCAAGAGGGTGGATGTTCCTGCCCATTGTTCTGGGAGAATTTTGCCACCTCAGGGTACAGAGAGAGTGGAGCACAGTCCTCAATGATTAGGGCATTAAGGTCACCACCCCATAGGTCTGAGAAGGGTGTGCCTTTCCCCTATGGATTAGGGAAGGCCCGGTGGTCAACTCATTGCTCTGAGAGGGTTGAGCCTGTATGCCAAAGGTTAGGGAATGCCAGGCAGTCAATTTGTTGCTCTCAGAGGGTTAAGCCTATATGCCATATTTAGGGAAGACCAGGTGGTCAACTCACTCTGAGAGGGTTTAGCCTGTATGCCAAAGGTAAGGGGGAATGTTGTGTTCACCTCAATGTACTAGGGGGGCTAAGACTGTAACCCAAAGAATGGATAAGGAAGGGCAATCACCCCAACACTCTTGGAGGGTGAGGTCTGGAGCTTGGTCAACACCCAGATGGTTGATGAGGGGGGAACCAAGAAAATGGTCATTGAACAAGCCTGTGGAAAGGGTGGGGCCCCATGTGGCCCCAGGAAGAAGAAACCATCACCTTAAGAATGACTCTCAGACTTTGAAATCAAATGGAGGATGCCCTGCAGTTTTACTAAACTGTAGAGGACCAATGACTCATGTTTAACCACCCAATTTCTCCTTATGGTAATGAAAATGTTTATCCTTTGTCTTCATATTTGTGTATTGGAAGCTGTTAAATGGTTTTGTAAGTTTCAGAGGTCTACAGCAGAAGGGACTTTGCCCCAAGATGAACTGTATTTCTTTAAACTGACTATGATATGATTTTGTACTTGCATTTTTACTGATATAAGGACTTTTGAATATTGTAATGTGTTTTTGGAATTCAGAGGGTGGAGTGTAGCAATTTGGCAGTTTAATATAGCTATGAATTCCAAAAATAGATATTGGATTATGCTTGTAAACTGGTCTGTTAATCTGGGCATGATTAAGTTATGATTAGGGCTTTTTTATTTATTATGCCAGGAGGGCATTGAGCCCCACCCCTTGGTGGTTGGGGAATCAAAACTAAAAGACATGGCAAAGGACAGAGTTGGAGTTTTGATGTTGGAGTTTTAATACTGGAGCCTGAGGAAGCAAGCACAGAGAGGAGCTTGGTCATGAGGAAGGAGAGAAGACCCCAGGAAGAGATGAGCTTTTCACTTGATAGTCTAGAGCTGGCCTTTTTGAATCAGCACCCCTTTTGGCTGACTAATACACATTGTTTTAAAGCTACAGTAGAAGGTGCAAAATTAATTAAAGCCTTAGCACATATAAATCTTAGCAGACTCAATATTTTTCCTCCAAAATACAGACTTTTTCTGAGATCATTGTATTTCACCACCTAATCTTCACTTAAAATTCAACAATGTTCTTAACCCTGCTACTCTATTACCATTACCCAGTGAGGGGATACCCCATGACTGCAAACTGATAACTTCAAAATTAATGACTCCATACATGTACTAATGATCAACCCAGAGGTCATCCTATTTGTTGATACTTCTTATGCTAGAAATTCCAGTGGTAAATTCCAAGCAGGCTATGTGGTTACTACACACTATGAACTGATGGAATGTGGTAGCCTTCCACAATTTTCTACTGCCATAAAGGATGACATTTATGCTCTTACTCAAGCCTATTTTCTACCTGAAGGAAATTCTGTTAACATCTATAGTGGTAACAGGTATACTTCTGGTGCAATTCATGATTTCAGCATGCTATGGAAACAGAGGGTACTTCTTCTGGTATGCCAATTGAAAATGGTGGCATGTAAATTATCTCCTTTCTACCATTTTACTCCCATCATTAATGGTTGCCATCATTAAGATAGAACCTCACAGAAGAAGGACTGAGCCTGAATATTTTTTTAAAAAGCACTTGCATATTTTCATGCAAAAACATCCATAATTAAAATAGCTGATATTATAAACTTAAAATAAAACTTTCAAAATTAACTGAAGATCCTGGCCTTCCCTTGCCCAAAATTTTACCCTTGGTGCTGATCTTTATTCATAGCATTCTCTTTGGAAAACACAAACTATCCCCATATGAAATTGTTATTGGCAAACATATCTTTAGGAATAAAATGGAGAAATAATATCTTATTGTCACATTATGACAGGACCCAATTTGTAAATCTTTAATGCAATATGCCAAAGATTAACTTCAACATGTAAAGGATACCTTTCATGACCCACATGACATACACCCTATTAATCATAAGCTGACACCAGGATAATGAATGGGTCTACTGGAAGTGACACAGGCAAAAGACAACCCTAGATCCTCATTAAAAGGAACCCTGCCAAGTACTCCTAACTTCTGATAATGACAACTTAATTACAGGGTGTTGAGCCATTGGAAGACATCACTCAGCCATAAAAGGCTCCATCACACCCCTGGCCTTGTTCTAACTCTGGACACTTAAAAATCAAACTAGCCAATAAGTAAAATAGACAATGTCACATGGTAGACAGCTTATTCCAAAAGTGACAGATCAAGTCATCAACAGACTTTACATTACTAACACTTATAATGCATAAAAAACTTCCTATATCCCTATGCTTTGTCCTTGCACTGGCCTGGAAAAACATCACTATCCCCTTCTCCCAGGACATTCCAAAGGGAAGTAACCTCAGAGACTGTTGAGTTTGTCACCATAAACTCCTATCTATACACATTGCAATGGACCCCATTTTCCTATTCATAATAAATTTCTTTCTTATCCCAAATGTTTCAGTCTCTTTGGATCAAACTGCACCATTTTTCCATATCAAATATGTATTCTATACCCAAGGCCCATTTTACTCTGCTTTAAGCTTTCTTGGAACTCTGATCTCACTATGGCCAGAAATGCTCTAGAGAATTGTACAGATATAATAGAAGAGTTCAGACACCCAACTATAAAATTCCACATACTTCCATGAACTACAAGTTACCATAACAATGCATGGCCACTTTCATGTTTAAGTCCTTGTATCTGCAAAAGATTCACAACACAAGTAAATTTTGGCCAGCTCCTCAATTGTTCTGTCAACTAAACAAACTCTTGGATAATAAGGATAAATGATATTATTCCTAGTAATGGATCTATAAACATCACCTTGGCTAAAGTAACATTGCTCAACTTGGCTATATTTTTATTGTGAAGGGTTTGATTATATATTGGCCTGGGCAGCAAGTTGCCTTTATAGCTGGTAAATGTGCTCTTGGCCTCCTCACAGCACCTTAGGAATTTACTATCAATCTGAAACTTCTCACTGGACTACTTCCCTCAGTCTAAAGTCTCATGCTTGGAATTAGCCAAAGAGTTAATGATTCTGGGTTCACTTATTTTGGCTGATTTCTGCTATCTTGGCTTGTGTTTGCCACAAATGAAAACTTTATTAGAAATCTATAAATCACAATAGGAGAAATTACTGAATCTACTGCAAGAGCTATAGCTACACAGCAAGTCATTAGATTTATTAGCTTAACTTGTTTTAGACAATAGCATTTCTGTAATTGATTACTTAGCTGAACAAGGAGGTATTTTTGCCTTGCCACACCACCTGTTGCTCTGGGGAAGCTGAAACACAATTGTATGAAATAATTAAACAAGCCATATGGCTTAAAAATGCATGTCCTTCCTCAGGGCCTGATTTGATCACTTTGATTTCAGGTGGTTTAAATCATCTGCTTGGATTTAGGAGCATATGTGCATACTACGAGGTGGGCATTTGAGTGATGGGTTATCACTCATAGTCCTCATTATAGTCTCCCTTGTGCACTGTTTCCTCTCAAGTGTTTATTATGTGTGTTCCCAGCTGTTTGTGACACAGAAAATGATTTCTTTAAGTCTGGGATAACATAAAATTGATGATCAAGCAACAACTGACAACATCAAAATATGAAACAATCTGCAAGTTATACCCCAAGACCTTAGGCAGGAACTGAAAGGGGTGCTCAATACCTTCAAATTTCATCACAACTCTCAATGGCTGAAAGCCAGATCAAACTGGAGGAATTTATTAAATAAATTAAGTTGGACCCTGGTGCAGTCCCTCATGCAAGGCCCTACATCACAAAACTGAATCTTAGCTAAATTCCTGTCTCTTGTAAGTGCTCATTCACCCAGAATCTGAAACTTGAGAACAACCTGTCATAACTTGTCAGCTTCCTTTCCTATTCCTTCTGAAGACAACCTTGATCTACTCTGTTGGATTTTGTCCAGAATTTTCTCCCCAGCAAGTATGATTTGTTTAAATTCTTTCCCTCACTCAGTGCCCAAATTTCCTTACATTTTTCAGTTCTGGGACCCTCCAGTCTTATAGCAATTCAGTTTAGCCCACCCTCTTTTATTCTTTGTAAGGCTTTTTTGTCATATGAATCTTCCCTGTATTGTTATGCTGCCCTAGGAAGTCAGTTGGGTCAATCCAGAAGTGTGGGTCCCTCCAGAAAAGTGTCTTCTTCATTCAGGGAGTCCCACCAACAGGAACTGCTTTGAGTGAGTGCAGCACTTGGCCACTACACTTCTTCCTCAGTTTTTCTCTGTCTCTAATCAGGGGCCCTTTTGTTTCCTGCACTCCTCAGCAGCTCCTGTTTTGCCCTGAATTTCTGTGGACTTCACTCTTTGGGCCAGATATGCATGGGGTTCTAACTCACTGCTGTGTGTTCCTAGTCTAAAGTCTCATTCCACTGTGAGAGGACCCAGGCTGATTGCTGTTTCTGGATAATTTCCAAGATTTGCTTGGGACCCAGTGAGAGGAAGAGGAAGACAGCAAAGTGGTCCATGACAGAAGATCCCTACTTGATATTTTTTTCTATCTTCAATCCAGGATTTGTGGAGTCTTTCTCCAATCTCTACCATCCTCCAGAGTTCAAAGCAAGTGAAATTTGTCCTTAAATTTGCTGAATCTCTGATGAAGTTTTTCAAGTGATGTCTTTTCACTGTGATGGTGGCATTACCCGTCTAACATTGATTCTTGTTGCTTACATTTTACTTTTGCCCAAGTTCTAATTTCTCTTAGTTCCAGACCTTTGGGAAGAATTACATGACATACTAGTTTTTACAAGACTTCCCATTTCCCTTTTCTGTATTTAAAGGGAGCATGATCATTTTTGAAGCAGTTTTGGATCACAGAGGGGTTATAATTATGGTAGGGGAGGATCAATGGGGTGGGGTATCAGTGATGGGGGATACATGGGAGGCAGTTCGCCTGGGCATAATATAAGGTATATAAATATGTTCAAATGTTCATGGGGCATTGCCACAGTGGGTAGAGAATCACACAACAACCAAAAGATTATTGAATTCCCATCCTGGGGAGCTCTGCCAAATTCTCTAATGGAACAGCAATTATCTCCCAGTTAGAGGTGCAATGACAAGTAAAGAAAGATAGTCATATTTACCTGGCAGGGGAGATATCATGATCAGGAAGGCGGTTTTCCCAGGGCGAGGCTTAACCATTGCACTCCGGATGTGCTGACCCCTGTGATTTCCCCAAATGCCAGAGACTCGACTGCATAATTTGTGGTAGTGGGGGACTGTGTTCACGCTATCCCCTGGGGAAAAAAAAAAGGAAAGATGGTCAATTGATGGACCCTTGATATTGATGACTATCCTTATGAGCCTTTTGCTCTTGAACTTGTACCTTAGCCTAGTGCTGAGAGCCTCCTTGTTGCTCAAATGTGGTCTTTCTCTAAGCCAAACAGCATATAAATGCATTATCTTCCCCCTAGCAAGGCACATGACTTCTGGGGATGAGCCTCCCTGACTCTGAGGGATAACTACCAAACACTGGCTGGTGATACAACTGGAAAAAGACCTTGAATAAAAGGGGGAAAAGATAAAGACAAATGAGTGTCTATGGCTAAGAGACTTCAAAGTGAGTCAGGATGTCATCAGAGAGGTAACCCTTATGCACGTCTCAGCAGGATCTCATAGATGGCCAAGGTAGACACTACCCCAAATAGTGGGGCTCCTGAGGGTTCTGGAGAAACCCATATATAGTCATGGCAGATAGCTGTGGGGTTTGTTGCCTTACAAGTGGGCCCTACTTTGGAGTTTGTGCTCCTGAGTGTGACAGAGCTGGACTCAGATGTGACTTCTGTACACATGCTACTTCTGTCCATTTTATTTGAACCTATTTTCAGTGTTGTAGTTGGTAGGTGTATGTCAAAGAGATTTTAATCTGTAAGCTGTCCATGTGCCAGCTGGGCCCTGAACCTCAGTGGAGTTGCTAAACCTACTTTCCAGTTCATTTGATTCTTCCAGGACAACTAACAAGGAGGTACAGATGGAAAATCAGCACACCAAAGAACTGAGAGAGTCTACAACTGCAAGCAAAAGAGTCCTATTCATCAACCATATGGGATCAAAGCCCCCTCTCAATTACAGGCAGATTGGGCATCACCATCCAAGAATACTCAGGATTGTGGAAGAAAATATGGACTAGAGTAGACTTACTGGTATTCTACTACAGACATTGTGATTCTAGCAATTGAAGAAATTATATCATTGATGTGAAGACAGTGGCAACTGGAGGTGCTGTAATCAGGGAAAGGGAAAATGATGTGCAATATGGGGGCATTTTCAAGACTTGGAATTCACCTGAGTGATATTGTAATGATGGATACAGGCCATTATTTATCTTGCCATAGCCTACAGAATTCAGTGGGAGACAGTGTTACTACAATTTAAAGTATAATCCATGCTTCATGGAAATGCTCCAAAATGTGTTCATCATTTGCAATGAATGTACCACACTAATGATAGAAGTTGTTAATGTGGGGAAAAGCGGGAGGTGTGAGGCATGGTGTATATGTGAATCCCTTATATTTTTTATGTAACATTTTATGAAATGTATCTTTTAGCAATAACTAAAAAATATATTAAAAAAATAAAGGGGCATGACTCATCATCATGTTTATTTGGATTCTGTATATATGAGATCCTTCAATAATATCTCTTCTCATAAAAATGGATTTTCTATTCTTCCCCTACTCATAAGGATGGGAGGCTAGATTGAGGGCAGACACTATCCTGGGGCCCATTAATGACAGATTACCATACAGTCTCAGCATCTGTTATGGGACTATTTGTTATGGGACCCACTTAAACCTAAATTTCCACCTCCTAGAAATGTTCCACATTTTTCAGGATATAAGGGATGGATGACTAATCTTTCTTACCAATTTCCTTTAGTAAATTGAAATTATTTCTCCAGGACCATTTCCTTTGAGATGTGTAACACCAAGAAGGAAAATAAGGAACTCCACTTGGTAAATGGTAATCACATTAGAAAATAATGAGGGAGCAAAACTCCTTTCCCACAATGATGAAACAAGACAACCCCTCCTTGGTAAAAATTCATGCTAGGGTTGGGGGAAAGAGCATAGAACAAAAACATCCTATTGGGTGCATTTACACACCATTCTGTTTTCTCTTGGTTTTGTTGTTACTGGTATAGGTGCTTTCATTGCTTTACAATCCAGAGGCTCAAACCCACCAAATAAGCTATTGTTTCAGTAAAATATGGCAGATGCTGAGGGCACATTTGATCAAATTTGGCAAAAACAGGCCCTGAAGCCAAAGATCTAGCTGACTTGTTTATCACCAACTGAACCAAAAACTGAGGCAAACGATCCATAGTAATTGGGTAAATTGGAGCAGCTCACCACAGGCTAATGCTGGAGCTTCCAATTCAGTTACATATTTTTAATTAATATTTTAATTAAAACAGTCAATCTCATATTTTATTAGCAGCATGCACCCCAATCAGGCCAAATGATTTAAAACCTATTTGTAACAGAATCCCTATTATCACCTATCTGTGCAAAACCTTCAACTCTTGGGAGCTTTTATATTCAGCTACCATTAATTGGGCTTTAATTGTGCGAATCAGCTCCTGGCACTTTGGCCAAATTACAAAAGTTTCATCTTTGCTAGCAGTGCACCCACAAAGCCCCTTGATTTAAAGGATATTTACAAGTCAGTCACTTGACCTAGTATTGCCTTCAAATTCTACATGCAACTCAGCCTCATTTTAATGCCATAGAGCTGCAAAAACATGACCCTCTTCAATCCAAGTCCATCTGGGAAGGATACCCCTACCCCACATCTCAGATGACATCACCCCAGCTCAGGAGCTCACTACTAAAAATGACATCACCTTAGACAGCAGTACCCCAGGCCAAGAGCTCACAGTTGGAGACCACTCACCCCTGCACCCTAAACAATTGTTAGGAGTCCAACTACACCTGAGCTGGGAAACTCTCACCACCCATGAAAGATCTCAGACACCCTCCATTTTGCAGGGACTAATAACAGTGTTAAGTCCTGTTTTAAAGCATAATACCCACAAGAGTGAGTGATTTCTAAACAGTGCAGTTTGCTTGCCCTGTGACCCAACTTTCCTTGGTGATACCTGTAAAATTGTAATTTAATTTATGCCCCTCATGAATATCATACTAATTTTTACCATGTTAACTGCTTGTGAGAACCAGGCAATACTGCAGTGCCTCCAGGATTGTGGTTCCCATTAATATCTCCTCTCATGTAAAGGATGGCCTTACTGAGGTATCCATGTTATGTTTTCTCTTAGGTAAAACAGGAGAAATCTGCTGACTTCCTAATGTGCAATTTTTTCCCCTCCAATCTCTTTCTCTCCCCCTTTGTCATTATTCATCATCCACATTCGCTCCTCAGTCTTCCCTAACAGTGCCTGCCCCTGTAGACTTCCAAAATATTACATGGCAAATTAAAGTCAAACACAACACCAGAGTCCTTTGAATACTTACACAGATATTCAATCTATACATACATTAACCAAACTTGTCTCTTATGTATTGACTAACAATAACTGCTGGATTTGTAATTGCCCTTTTCCAAACCTTTATTCAAATCTTATCTGGCACAGAGATGGAAAATATTGGGAAATTAAAACCTGTTCCCAACTACCATTTCCCCTGTATCTGTATTGCCTGCCCCTCATGGCCTCTGGTGATTGTTCTCATGTTTCTTCCATATGTAGCACACATGAGTGACCTAATGGGCAACACCACACCTTCACTCTATGCCCAACAGAAGTCACTGTCTTCCTCCAGTCCTGTTCTTTAGTAATTATCACTTACCTAAGGTGAAGTTCAATTTCCCAATCTAAAGATAATGCCCTAGAAACATAATTGTGGCCCCCAAACAAGGGAGCTAATCGGTACTGCTTTGCTCTTCCACTACCCCTATCACAAACAGGTATTCTGGCCTCCTTTGGCCTTCCCAGTTATGTAAATGTTACTCCTTCTTCCCCAACCCAGCCAAATATTATTGAGATCCCATGGTCATACTTATAATACTGGTCTTTGCAATCCATTTAAGACTTGCTGGAGTGGCTGCAGGGATCATTGCTCTAACCCAGCTTTTACAAATCCCTGACATCTAATTAGGGATTTTACAACTCTAGTATTTCATATTTTTAAAGGATAAAAAATATTAGGTCTGCTTAATCAAGGACAGATAACCCTTGCAAAACTGGCTTTTGAAAATAGATTGGCTCTCGATTAAGTATTAGAGACTCAAAGAGGTGTTTGTAATGTTAATACTTGTATGTGGATTCATAGCACTGGACAAGAGGCCACTCTAACAAAAAGCCTGCACCATGAAATCATCACCATAGAAAGCATAAAGCATACTTTTAACTCACTCCATAATTCAAAGAAAATATTAATAGAAGCCCATGCAATACCTAATTTTTTACTCCTTGCTAATGCCAAACAACTGGAGACTCCTTCAATAAGCCAGCCTTGAGGAACTTCTCATGTTTCAAGTTGGTTTCTTCCTTTGACTATCATAATAAAATATCTTCTGTGCCATTTAGATCAGTTTGTGACATACTTTTTGTATGTGTCCTATTTAGGCCACTCAAATATCACAAGTAATCAAGCTCAAAATTGAGGTAAAGAATCAGGGGTTACTTGTATATACTGAGAGCAGTAACAGTTTCTTTGAAATGCTGTCAACTCTGTTTTGAGGCCCTGGATAGAGGCCTGTCAGGTCCTCCTCTTGAGCAGCTAATTAAAGCCACACACCACAACTGTCTTATCAGGCTCTCATACACTGACACCTCTATGCATCTACCCTAATCTCCTCAGGAAAAGCTACCAAATAACTAAGTACAACCTCTATCTCCCAGAGCCCAAAGATTTATTAAGATTAGCCAATTCAGAGAGCCCTTAAATCCTAGCTAACCCTAACTTGTCTGCTATACTTAACTGCCTCCCATTTCTCCAGCTTGTGGCTATCCCCACCTTAGCCACTCCATGCAGCCCTGTGGGGCAACCTTCCCTTGTTTAGAGATATATGTAATTAGCATTTCTGCTTTTCAGGCTTTCAAATGTTTTTGTATTGTTATAATCATACCTAATAACATAATTTTAAACATACCCATATGGGACATGGCTCTATGGTAATCACCATGGGCATTTGAGGCATGCATTAAAATCTGATTTATCAAGGACATCAGAAGAAACTTCTTATAGGATAAGAAGGTGATTGGCACTCATGAGTAGATATCCTGTGTGCTCACTTCAAGTGTCTACCTGGGCCAGTGAAATGAACGGACAGTGGAGGCTGCAGCAAGCACAGTTTGGCTGAGTTTAGACATAATTCTTCTGTACCTTTTGAAGAACACAGTGCCAAGAAGAACTGCTCTATCTACTAACAAGAAAGAAACTGAATATGGCTATGGGGCATATTACCTGGGGAAAGATTTCACACATTGTTGACAAATAAACTTGATGCCAGTACACCCTGAAGTCAAGAACTATATCCTTGCAAGAACAGACACTTACTATGGACTGGGCTCTGCTTCCCCTGTGCTGGTACAAATGCTCAAAATGCTACTTTGTCCTTGGCCCTGGACAGGTTAATCATAAAAAGTCTTGATGAAGATCTCTTTGCCTTTATTTTGCTTGACATTCATAGATGGGTGTCATCATTCTCTTCTCTCTATCTATCTATCATCTATCTTCTGATGATTGAAGGAAGGTTGAATGCTTTATGTCCTTTGAAAACTTTGCTTCTCTGTAGATTTTCCCAGAAACAAATATATTCACTTATGCAAATAACTTAAAGAAGGCTATCTAGATCAAGAAATTTGCATTGGTCTTAAGCATAAAGAATATATTTAAAAATTTTTCAGGTGTACCAATAATATCCATGTCAACTTCTTTTAAAACCTAAAGATTCCCATGCCAGTCACCCACAAGCTTACAATGCAGTAAGATTAATCACATTCACAAAGTTGCACTACATACACCGCCATCCAATCCCACATCATGCCTTCACAGCAAACAGAAGCCCTACATATCTTATACACTATACCCAATTTCCCCTGACCCCTGCTTCTGGTAACCTGCTCTACAAACCATTACATATCAACTTGCATAATGGAAATACCTGACAGAAATAAAATAATGCAATATCTGTCCATTTTGGCACTTTATCGCAACCAATTTATTTTGTAGACATTTAAGTGCAGGATGTATACATATTTGACCTTGAGGAATTAATACTTCTGCTAGCTTTTCCTCAAAAGAATGATATTCAATTAGGCAACCACCTTAATTCCAGTTTTAAACCTCAAGTATCAGCCTATCACATCCTGTGCCCATTCCATATGCAGATTATTTACCTACAGAGACCAGGCAACACTTGGTCACCATCATGGATTTGATATTCCACAGGCAACTTCTGAGCTTGGATGGCAATTTAGTGCAGATTCCCAGAGCAGGCTTTAACCCTGCTCTGGTAGTTTCTTGAGCACCAAATGCCTGGTTCACCACTGGAAATGGTATCTCTTGACTGTGTCTCCAAATCCCCAGCTGACTTTAATCACTACATCCAAAGGCAGATAGTCCAAAAGCTACAAAAAGAAATGAATGCAATAAAAAGTAAGCAAATCATAGAAAGATATCCTTCAAAGTTAAAGTTTTGAGAGAGCTTCAGACTTCTCTCTACTAAAGGGCTTTCTCAAATACTCTATAAGTCAGTTAGAAGTTTTTAGTTTACTGTGACTAGCAGTCAGATGATTGCAAAATTAAGCAGGGAGGTGAGGTTCCACAAAGCAAATTAATATGCATGGAAAAATTAAGTTGATTCCATCTATTGGAACTAAGGAATGAAGGGATAGATCCTGTGCAAAAATCAGTCTTCAAACACACATCTGGAGTGTTAATTCCCCCAGAGAAGAAAGAATTTATTTCTTGTCATGTCTGTCAGATTCACTTTATCTCAGGTAGCCAGGCCAAGGCTCACCACAAGGAAGTAAACACACTAAGCTAGAGGCAACAAAAATTAAGTCAAAAATGGTTTCTTCCCAGAACAGTGAAAAAGCCAATACCAGCTGCACCATCACCTCATTCACAGGCAACAATTCTCACAAATCAGAGAATAAAGGAAAATTAAAAGCCATCAGAACCAGCAGTCAGTCATCAAGCTCAGAAAGTAGCTAGTTTCTTCTCAAATCTAGCACAAAACCCCTGTCACTACTGGTAGCAGCCACTTCTTCCAAGAGCCCAAATGGAACTCCTAGTGCTGTATGTAAATCAGAAGATGAAAAAGCACCCCACTCCCAAACCCCCAAAATCACTTGATCATTCACTCTGCAAACTGGCTGTGAACTTCCCATCACAACTGGAGGCACACAACACAGGATCTAAAAAGAAGACCATGTTTGAAGCTCAGTTATGGGGTTTGTCCTATGAAGTCCTGTCCTAGACACAGATCATGATTAAAGATGGAGAATGGCCACAAGGGGCCAGGACTGCAGAATGAGACATTTCATTGTAAAATCTGTGGTGTCCACTTTAAATCAGAAATTCAACTTAAGCAGTACATCGCTAGCCCAAAGCATAAGGATCGAGTTGCAGGGCCATCACTGAAGCCAAAATAGAGCCCTCACAACAGACATTCAATTTTGCTTTTGGGATACTTGTTTTCTTGAAAATGTGTCAGTCAGGGAGGAATCATTGATTATTTTTCCAGGCAGGGGTGTGATCAGGCATAGAAATAAGATGGGATCTTTTCCTGACAGACTTGAAAACTGTGGTCTTCCTCACACATCTGTAGAGAACTCTGGAATCCACTAGGATGTATTCTAGTGTGGAATGAACACAGATGAGTGCAAGTGCTTACTGGTGGATAACATCTTCTGTCACTGATTGGGATCATGTGCTATTTCAGACCCCAGGATGGATATATCCTGTGGTTCCTATTAGATCTGCTCTCTTGGCTGAATTAAATGTTTGTGGTGTCATGTCAGTGTTTGGAAGCCATGTAGTTTTGCATTTTCTCTTTAAGAGAATAAAAGATACATTATTTTCTTCCTTTCACATTTTACTTGGAGATATAGAAAAGGAATAGAAAGCCATATCACACAGTGATGACTAACTTCTTGATAATTTTGTTTAACTCATCTTGCAACTTCCTCACCACTGAAATTTGCTAAGCAAACTATCTTAAAACTGAAAAAGAGCTTGCTAAATCACCCATGTCAGCACCTCTCATGCATTTGGTGAGAAGATAACAACCCCCTCATGTATGTCTATGTAATCACCTTCTTCATTTTAAAAGTCTTTTCATTGTCATGATGCCACATCTTTGATGGGTCCCTGATGCAAAAATGTACAGAATATTTTAAAAATTCTCATCGCACCATGTGTCTTTCTGTACATTGACTATGCTGCAGGTCATACTTCCTGCCTCTTTTTCAAGCTGATGGTATCAAGACTGGAATTGTTTTTTAATTTTAATTTTTTATTTACTTTCAATTTACATTTTTTATCCCCCCCTCCCCCAGATGGTTTGCTTGTTTGTCTGCTCATTGTTTGTTCAGGAGGTGCCAGGAGCCAAACCCAGGACCTCCTACATGAGAGGTGAGTGCCCAACAGCCTGAGCCACTCCACTCCCCATGGGCTTCTGTGTCTACTGGCTGCTCATGGTTGTGGGGACAGAGTCTAGGTTGTTGAGGTGGGTGTGACATCTAGCTCTTTTGTGTCCCAGGAGGTGATGTCTGCTCATCTTCCTTTAGGAGGCACTGGGACCTGACCCTGGGACCTCCCATGTAGTAAGTGGGTGCCCAAGTGGTTGAGGCACATCTGCTTCCCAGACTGGAATATTTTTGTTACCAGGGGCAAGAGGTATCCTAAAACAACAAAATAAATAGAAAAATTTTTGGAGCATCTGTATGTCAATATGGTAGAACATCTAGTGTGTGTGTGTTGTTTTGCCTTTAATATACCTTGTCAATAAAAGTACAAAATTAAAAAATAAAAAATTAATTTAGAAAACCCTGACAAGTGTTGGAGAGGATGTGGAGAAAGTAAGAGGAAGGCTCATTCACTGCTGATGGGATTGTAAAATGGCACAGGCTGTTGCTGCCACTATGGAAGACAGTTTGGCAGTTCCTCATGAACTAACTATTGAGTTGCAACCATTTTCACAGGGGCATGATTTACAACCATCCCCTCACATAAAGAGGGATGGTTCCAAAGAAGGAAAAGGAACCAAGTCAGGAGAGGGAACTGGGTCAGTTCCAGTGGGCCTGGTATAACCCAGGGCCTGCTGCCAGCCCATTGTGCCCTGGTCCTGCCCTACCCCCACCCCCTAACCCTCCCACCCCACAGAACACTACATATTCCTTCTGATGTACTTATTGTCATCAACAGGGATCCTGTTCTGTTTCAGACCCAAGGACAGATATATCCTGTGGTTCCCACTAGATCAGTACCCCTCAGCTGAATTAAACATTTTCAGTGGCCAGTGTGAATATTAGGAAGCCAAATAGCTTGCATGTTAATCTCTTTAAGAGAATGAAAGATAAATTATTTTAATTTCACATTTTATTTGGAGATATTCAAAGAGGAATAGAAAGCCATGTCACACAGCTATCATGACTACCTTCTTGGTAATTTTGTTTAACTCATCTTGCCACTTCCTCACCAATATGAGTTGTTAGACAAATAGATACAAACAGAAAAAAGAGCTTTCTAAATCACCCATTTTGGCACCTCTTGTGCATTCTGTGAGAACACTGCATATGTATCTTCATTTTAAACCTGTTTTCATTTGCCATGATGACACATAACTAGGTGCCTCCTCAATAAATTCAGGTACATAAGATAAAAGTAATAATATTGTTTTAAAAAGTTATAATCAGAGGTTTGACAGCCAATGGCCTCTTCATGGGCTGCCACAGCCCACTATACTTTGCAGCTGAGAGAAAATGGTGGGTCAGAAATGCAGCCTCACTACTGGTGTACATGGGGCCATCTGCACTGGGTAGTGTATTTACTTCAACCACAAGAGATGGAGTGACCCCAATTTCAAAAACAGGCTGTGAAAGCCAAGAAAGAAACATAAACTTGACAAGCAGAGAGCCAGGCTTTCCAAGTTACCAGATCTGAAAGGTGCCAAAGCTGTTCAGAACTTCTTCCTTGAATAAATAGAGCTCAGTGAAGGACTTAGTCACCCAAGGTGAATATCAGAAGGTCATGGAGTATTTGATGAATGCCATTGCCCTGTGTGAAGAGACACAGTTGTGATTGCAAGTTTTACCATGAACTCTTCCACCACCACTGTTCCAGTTGCTTCTGACTAAGGTCCCAACAATCTGTCAGAGAAATATAAGTGCTCAGAGCTTAACCAAACATGATGTGAAATGAAAAGCAAATGTGGGGATCCTAAAATCTCCAATACATAATTTGAAGTGAAAAATACTCAACTTGGAAGATGAACATCTCTGGAAGAATAAGGGAAAATATGCTTAGTATGGATTCCTGTACCACACTGAAGCCTACTCAGGTTAATATTTAAAAATTTGTGTAAATCCACTTGTCTGTCTTATTTATTTTTCCTAGTGAAAAGTGTATTTTGATGAGGGCTTTTCATTTTATAAATATACAATTTTCATCTCACTGAAATTGAAATACCTGATTTTTGTGTCTTTCTGAAATGTGCAATTAAAATGGATGTACATGTACAATACTTAAGCTAAAAATACCCAGTGTTCCATTTTGAAAGATAGAGACAAAAACATTATATATATATGCAATATATATATATATATATATGAAAGCTGAAGAATGCACATTTTAAAGCTAGTACATTTTGCTATACATCAGAAAATTGGTTGAGCACTTGATTGCTTATCCAAATGGAGCATTTAAATCTTTTGAGAGACTAAAAAATTTATAATGGAACAATGTGCTTTTCTGTTCACTGACTATGTTGCAGTGCCCCCACACCTCTCTTTCTAAGCTGGTATTCACAAGACTGGAATAATTGTGGTATCAGGGGTAAGATGTGTCCTAAAACAACAAAAAGAGGGAAGTTTTTTGGAGCATCTGTATCTGTGATCTGTAAATGGTAAAACATCTCTGTATTTTTTATATGTGCTTTGTCCATAAAAGTCCATGTAACCCACCCTTGGAATCCTGAACAATGTAGCCAACTGTAGCGTGTTACCCTGAGATTTATTCTTTACCTCTAGAAGCTTGAGAAGTTTTGCTGCTGTCCTTTCCTCAGGCCCCCACTGCAGTGGAAAGCCTCCAGTACCTCAGGCCAGCATTTTGTCACTCACTTCATAGCTGGAATACCTACCTCTTGCATCAGAATTTTTAAAGGATAGTTATAAAAGTCTTCATCCTTAAATTATCATGGAAATCACATTTTCTTCTAGTTCTTGTATGGTTTTGATTTTTACATTTATATCTCTGATCAACTTGGATTTTATTGATTTTTGAAAATTGCTATCTAGTTTTCCCTACACCATTTATTTAAATGACTATTTTTCCAGAAATGTGGGATATCTTTGTCATATACTAAATTTCCATACAGAGTTGGGATTATTTCCAGACTTTTTATTCTTTTCCATGGATCTGCTGGTCTACTGCTGTGCCTGTTTATCATGTTTTCTTTAGAGAGATGCTTTACATATTGTACAGTTTTTACCTGGTATAAAAATGTATAGTTAGCTCGCTCACCTTATTCCCTAATTACTCTTCCATTTTTCTATTTCCTTAGCTCCAATAGATGGAATCAACTTAATTTTTCTGTACATATTAATTTGATTTGTGGGACCTCAACTCCATGATTGTTTAATTTTGCAATCATCTTACTACTAGTTACAGTGAACTAAAATCTTCTAACTGAGTGATAAAGTAGGTAAGAAAGTCCTTTAGTGGAGAGAAGTCTGAAGCTCTCTCACAAGTTGTAACTTTGTAGGATATGTTTCTATGATATGCTTATTTTCTATTGCATTTGTTTCTTTTCCTAGTTTTTGGAATATCTGAATTTGAATATAGTAATTAAAGTCTGCAACTAGAGGATTTGGAGACAAAAGCAGGGGATACCATTTCCAGTGGTGAACCAGGCATCTGGTGCTCAAGAAACTACCAGAGCAGGGTTAAAGCCTGTTCTGGGGATCTGCACTAAACTGCAATCCAAGCTCAGAAGCTGCCTATGGAATATGAAATCCAGTATGGTGATCAAGTGTTGCCTGGTCTCTGCAGGTAAATAATCTGCATATGGAATGGGCACAGGATGGGATAGCCTGATGCATTTACCTCAGCTGCTCATCTCTTTTTCCAGGGTATGTGGACACCTGCCTCCAAGTGCAATCTCATCACAGTGAGGGGGAGGGAAGTTCTCACATAGCAGCTGATTCATCAGTTTCAGGTAAGCCTCCTCCTGTCTCCATGTTACAATATGCAGCTAAGACCAGAACTCACCTGACAATAGCCACACCCCACCTTTTTTTTTTGTTTGTTTTTACTATAACTTCTCAATACCCCCTGAACACTTTGGAATGCCTTCTTTTACTTGGTGATGCCCAATTCTCAGAAATTGTTGCAGTGGAAGTAGAAGAATAGACTATTTTCTAGAGTATTTGCAGTAGCAGTTCTTTTGGCAAATCTCAAAGAAATATTTTAGAAAAGAAGGAAGATTGAAAATCACCTGTGCTTCCTCTTTTTTAAAAATATTTTTAATTTTTAAGAAAAGGTATTTAGATTACATAAATATTACATAAAAATATAGGGGATTCCCATATGCCCAACTTCCTACACCTCCCACATTTTCCCACATTAACAACATCTTTCATTAATGTGGTACATTCATTACAATTGATGAAAACATTTTAGAGCATTGTCACTAAGCATGGATTATACTTTATATTGTAGTTTACACTCTCTTCTGCACAATTTTGTATGTTATTGCAAGATATGTAATGGCCTATATCTGTCATTGCGATGTCACTCAGGTCATTTCCAAGTCCTGAAAATGCCCCCACATTGCCCCCTTTTCCCCCTCTCCCTGACTGCAGCACCTCCAGTGGCCACTGTTTCCACATCAATGATATAAGGACTTCCATTGCTAGAATCACAATAAGTCTATAGTAGAATACCAGTAGTCAACACAAGTCCATATTTTAGTCCCCAAACCTGAGGATTCTGGGATAATGATATCCACTCTTCCTCTAATTGAGAGGAGGCTTTGATCCCAAATGGCTAATGGATAGGATTCTTAGTTGCAGTTGTAGACTCAGTTCCTTGGTGTGGTGGTTGTCCATCCTCACCTCCTTGTTAGTTGTCCTGGATGAGTCCAATGAACTCATGGAAAGTAGGTGTAGGCTCAGGGCCCAGCTGGCAAATGGAAAGCCCAGAGATTCAAACATCTTGGACATATGCCTACCAACTCCAGCAACAGCAATAGGTCCAAATAAAATGGACAGAAAAGACATTTGTAGAGAAGTCATATCTGAGTCCAACTTTGTCACATTTGGGAGCACAAACTCCAAAGTAGGGACCACTGGTAAGGCAACAAACTCTGGAGTTATCTGTCATGACCATATCTGCATGTCTCCAGAGTCCTCAGGAATCCCACTATTTGGGGTAGTATCTACCTTGGCCATCTGTGAGATCCTGCTGAGATGTGCATTAGCATTACCTCTCTGATGACCTTCCAACTCATTTGTCTTTATTTTTACCCCTTTTAGTCAAGTCTTTTTCTGGTTGTGTCAAAAGCTGGTGATTGGTAGCAACCCTTGATGTCAAGGAGGCTTATCTCCAGGAGTCATGTCCTTCACTGGGGGGAAGGTAATGCATTTATATGCTGAGTTTGGCTTAGAGAAAGGCCACATTTGAGCAAAAAGGAGGCTCTCAGGAGGTAACTCTTAGGCACTCTACAACACTAGGCTAAGTTGAAAACTCAAGAGCAAAAGGCTCATAAGCATAATTTTCAATATTAAGGGCCCTTCTATGGACCATATTCTTTACTAGTCTTTACTCCTGTACTTGGGGGATTGTTACTGTTCAGTTAGAGAATGTGTCAGAGCTCCCCAGGATGAGAATTCAATAGTCTTTCAGTTGTTGTGTGAATCTCTACCCTCTGTGGCAAAGCCTCATGAACATTTGAACATATTTATATACCTTATATGTATTCCTAGGTGGGCTTCCTCCCATGTATCCCTCATCACTGACACCCCACCACATTGATCCTTCCCTGCCATAGTTGTAACCCTACTGTGATCCTAATCCTCTTCAAACATGAAGCCAAAAATATTACCAAACTCAGTTAATAGGGAAATGAAATAATAATGATAGGTTTAAACATAAGAAATAATAAGAATAATTTAGAGAAACTAAAACTAAAATAAAGTAAAAAAAATTGGAATATTAAAAAAATGAAAAACATTTAAAAATTAAAATAAAAAATATTTTTTGATGTTTTACCTTTCATCCCTGTGATAACAGTTGTCCCGTATGTACCGTGGCACATTCTTCATTTCTTCCCCAGTGTCTTACTTTTTAAAAATATTTCCTTTAAAGAAGTTTTTAGGCCACAATTAGGCTACATACATAATATAGGGGACTCCCAAACACCCATTATCCTCCCCTTTTCCCCTCTTCCCCATTAATAATGTCTTTACATGTGGATGGTACATTTGTTACAACTGATGTATGAATATTGAAACATAGCTACCAACCATGGCAAATGGTTTACATTATGGTTTACAGTTTAGACCGTACATTTTTATAATTTTTTGATAAATTAAAAACATGGCCTGTATCCATCATTGCATGATCATGTGGAACACTTGCATTGCCCCATAATACCCTCTTCAATCTCTTCTATTCCTCCCTCCCCTTCTCCTTGGGACCCATGGAGACTACCAGTCTTCACTCTTTGGAGGGAAAGATCCATAGATAATTGCAACAATGTTGAGGGCTGGGCACATTAATCTGTCCTCCCCTATTAGGAACTGCTCATGCTCTTGAGAGACACCCCCATCTGTTTGAGGACATTCCAGGCATCCCCAGCATGGGAGTCCAACTCCTTCCCACTCATCATGTATGTCTCCCCCAGTGATATGGCACACTATGACAAAATGATCTCTTGCACCTTCTCTAGAAGTCTGTCTCAGGTGTGCCCTGTCAAAAATGTCCTCCCATTCAACACCCTAAACCAGTAACTCTTCCCTGTAAGATTGCCAAAAGAGTTTTCTCAACATTGTAGTTTCACACACACACACACCTATACCCAGTATTCACCTATTCCCTGCCCCAACCCTCCTCCCAGTTCCTTGGATCTTCCAAGCCATCCTCCCCACCCTAACCCCCTGTCAAGCTTGCACTGCCCAACTCAATAGTATCCCTATACCCTTGTCATATCTCTTCAGTGCACACCTATTCACTTCTACCTTATCATAGATTTCAACAGAATGGGTATTGGCTCACAACTTTCTTCTCCTTTCCTGTTTCCAGTACACCTGTCTTCCAGACTCTAGCTCTCTGAGTCAATTTGATTTGCTTAAATCATATCAGAGAGAGCATGTAATATTTGTCCTTCAATGCCTGGCTTGCCTCAACATTAGGTCCTTGAGATTCATCCATGTTATCCCATGTGTTAGTACTATATTCCTTCTTACAACTGAGTAATATTCCATTATATGATATACCAAATTTTGTTTAGCCATTCATCTGTTGATGGGCATTTGGGTTGATTCCAACTTTTGGCAATAGTGGATAATGCTGCTATGAACATTGGTGTGCATATATCTGTTCATGTCGTTGATTCAAAATTTTCTGGGTGTATACCCAGCAGTGAAATTGCTGGATCATATGGCAGATTTATTGTTAGCTTTCTGAGGAACTGCAAAAATGTCCTCCGCAATGGCTGGATCATTCTACATTCCCACCAGAAGTGGATGTCAGTTCCTATTCCTCCACATCCTCTCCAATACTTGTAGTCCTCTGTTTTTAAATGACCAACAATCTAACGGTTGTAAGATGTTATCTCATTATAGTTTTGATTTGCATTTCCCTAATAGCTAGTGATGTTGACCATCTTTTCTTGTGCTTTTTAGGCATTTTTATTTCTTCTTTGGAGAAGTATCTATTCAAATCATTTGCCCATTTTTTAAAAGGGTTGTTTGTCTTTTTATTTTTGAGGTATAGGATTTCTTTATATATGCTGATATTAGGCTCCTATCAGATATGTGGCTACCAAATATTTTCTCCCATTCTGTAGGCTGTCTTTTCACTTTCTTGACAAACTCCTTTGCAGGGCAAAAGATTTTAATTTTGAGGAGATCCCATTTATCTATATTTTCTCTCACTGCTTGTGCTTTGGCGTGAAGTTCATGAAGTCATTTCCTATTACAAGGTCCTGTAGATGCTTCCCTACATTATATTCCAAGATATTTATGATCTTGACTCTTATATTTTGGTCTTTGATCCATCTTCAGTTGTATTTTTTATTATGTATTATGTATTATGTGAGATGGTGTTCCTCTCTCATTCTTTTGGATATGGATATCCAGTTCTCCAAGCACCATTTATTGAAGAGGACTTTCTCTCTCAGTTGAGTGGGTTTCGTGGCCTTTTCTAATATCAGTTGACTGTATATTGTGAGGAGCTATATCAGAGCTTTCAATTTGGTTCCATTCATCACTAATGTCTATCCTTGTGCCAGTAACATGCAGTTTTGACCACTTTAACTTCATAGTATGATTTAAGGCCAGGTAGTGTGATTCTTCTAATTTCATTTTTCTTTTTTATTAGGTCTTTGGTTATTTGGGGCCACTTGGCCTTCCAAATAAATTTCATAGCTTTTCAAAATCAGTAAAAATACTGTGCTGGTTTTAATTGGGATTGCATTAAACCTGTATATCAGTTTGTGTAGGATAGACATCTTAATGATGTTTAGTCTTCCTATCCAAGAACAGTGAATATTCTTCCATTTATTAAAATCTTCTTTGATTTCCTTTAACAGTGTTATGTAGTTTTCTGTGTATAAGTCATTTACATCTTTAGGTAAGTTTATTCCTTGGTATTTGATTCTTTTAATTACTATTAAAAATGATATTTTTTTTCTTGATTTTCTCCTCAGATTGTTTGTTATTGGTGTGCAAAAATGTTACTGATTTTTGTGCATTGATCTTATAACCTGTGATTTTAATGAACACATTTGTAAGCTCTAGAATCTTTGTTGTAAATTTCTCAGGGCTTTCTAAGTATATGATCATGTCTTCTACAAGTAGTAAAATTTTTACTTCAGCCTTTCCAATTTGGATGCATTTTATGTCTTTCTTGACTCAGTGCTCAAGCAAGTACTTCTAACACAATGTTAAATAGGAGTGGTGATAGAGTGTATCCTTGTCTTTTTCTGAATAATAAAGGGGAAGCTTTTAGAATTTCACCATTGTATATGATGTTGCCTGTGGGTTTTTCATAGCTACGCTTTATCATGTTCAGAAAGTTTCCTTCTATTCCTATCCTTTGGAGTGTTTTGTCAAGAAATTGCTGTATTTTGTTGAATGCTTTTTCTGCATCTATAGAGATGAAAATGGAAAGTGTTTTTTTCCTTCAATCTGTTTATGTGGTGTATTGCATTGATTGATTTTCTTGTGTCGAACCATCCTTGCACACCTGGGATGAAATCCACTTAGTCATGGTGTATAATTCATTTGATGTATTGCTGAATATGTTTAGCAAGTATTTTTTGAGGATTTTAGCATCCAGGTTCATTGGAGAGATTGGTCTGTCATTCTTTCTTGTGGCATCTTTGGCTTTGGTATTAGGGTAATACTGGCATCATAGAATGAGTTAGACATTGGTCCTTCTACTTCTATACTTTGGAAGAGATTAAGCAAGATTGGTGTTAGTTCTTTCAGGAATGTTTGGTAGAATTTAACTGTGAAGCTGTTTGGTCCTGGGCTTTTCTTAGTTGGGAGGTTTTTGATGACTGATTCTATCTCTTTACCTGTGATTGGCCTGTTGAGTTCATTAATTTCTTTTTCACCAATGTAAGCTGCTCGTGTGTTTCTAGGAATTTCTTCATTTCCTCTAAATTATATTTTTGTTGGCATATAGTTTTTGAACATATCCTCTTATGATAAACCTTATTTTTGTGGGGTCAGTGGTGATATCCCTTACCTCATTTCTAATTTTGTGTCTTTACATCTTCTTTCTTTTTCTCCTTGTTAGTCTAGCTAAGGGTTTCTCAATTTTATTGATCTTCTCAGAAAACCAGCCTTTGTATTTGTTTATTTTTCCCAGTACTTTCTTATTTTCTATCTCACTTAGTTCTGTTCTAATCTTTCTTACTTCCTTCTTTCTACCTCCTTTTGGGTTGGTTTGTTGTTCTTTTTCTAATTCCTCCAGGTGTGCAGTTAGGTCTTAGATTTTAGCTCTTTCTTCTTTTTTGGTATATGTATTTATGGCTATGAATTTCTGTCTCAGTACAGCTTTTCCTTCATTCCATAAGTATTGAACCGTTTTGTTGTCATTTTCATTCATTTCAAGATAGGTACTTATTTCTTTTGATATGTCCTCCTTGACCCACTGTTTGTTGAAGAGCTGTTTAACTTCCATATTTTTGTGCCTTATCTGGTTTTCTGGCCTTTACTGATTTCCAGCTTCATTACATTGTGGTCAGAGATATTATTCTGCATAATTTCAATCTTGCTCTGTTCATTGAGAATTTTTCTGTGGTTTAGTGTGTGGTCTACCCTGGAGAATGATTCATGCACACTCAAGAAGAATGTATATCCCACTATATTTGAATGTAGTGTTCTGTATATGTCTATTAGGGCCAGAATATCTAATGTATTATTCAGTGTCTGTTTCTTTATTGATTCTCTTTTGATATGTTCTGTCTAATGGTGGTAATGGGGTATTAATGTCCCTTATTATAATTGTAGAAGCATCTATTTCTCCACTTAGTTTTTCAAGTGTTTGCCTCATGTATTTTGAGACACTCTGGTTAGGTTCAAAAGGTTTATGATTGTTCTTTCTTCTTGAAAGATTGCCCCTTTTGGTAATATATAGCGTCAATCATTGTCACTTACAATAGTTTTTAATTTAAGGTCCATTTTGTCTGATATTAGTATAGCTAATCCCATCCTTTTCTGGTTGTTTTTTGCTTGTAAAATTGTTTTCCAACCATTCACTTTAAGCCTCCTTGAATCCCTGGGTCTAATGTGGGTTTCTTGTAGACATCATATAGGTGGGTCATATTTCCTTATCCATCCTTCCAATCTGTGTCTCTTGACTGGTGAGTTTAATCCATTAACATTCAGTGTTATTACTGTCAAGGAATTACTTACATTAGCCATATTTTCTTAGGGTTTATATATATACATATCATATTTTGTTTTTATTTTCTTTTTGTCTTTGTTCTTACACTCTCCTCCAACTCTCTCTCTCCTGTTTTTTCCTTTCAACCTGCAGCA
>JAQZBX010004278.1:0-61114 GCA_029593785.1 Cabassous unicinctus | reverse complement strand
GTGGATATCCTGTTTGGAGTTAGCTCAGCCTCACAAATCTGTAGGTTTAGGTCTCATGAAAAATTTGGGAAATTTTCAGTCATTATTTCTTTGAGCACTTTTTCAGCCCTGCCATCTTTCTCCTCTCCTTCTAGGACTCCAGTGACATGAAGGATAGCTCTTTTGTTAGATTCCTACAAGATCCTGAGGTTCTGTTTATATTTTTTTCATCTATATTCTCTCCATTTTTTATTGTGTCATTTGATTGTTCTATCTTCCAATTCACTGGTTCTTTCCTCTGTCCCCTCCATTCTGCTACTGAGCCCATCCACTGAACTTGTTATTTTGGATTTTCTATTTTTCTGCTCTAAAATTTCCATTTGGTTATACTTTGTATATCTTCCATTTCTTTGCTGGAACTTTTAATTTCTTTTTGAGGCTTTCAATATTTTCATTTGTTGCAAGCACTTTTACAATTGCTTGTTGAAGCATTTTTATCATAACTGATTTAAAATATTTGTCAGATAATTCTAGCATCTCTTTCATCTTTGTGTTGACATCTACTGATTGGCTTTTTTTCATTCACTTTGATAACTTTCTGGTTCTTGGTATGATGAGTAATTTTTTATTGAAACCCAGTCATATTGGTACTATGTAATGAGACCAGATCTTATTTAAACTTTTATTTTAGCAGGCTTTCTCTGATACAGCTCCATCATGGAAAAGAGAGCCACTGCCTCAATATTTCCAGGTAGAGGTAGAAGTCCAGGTTTCATACTTTGTTTCTATTGACACCCAAAGTAGAAGTGGTCTCCCCATTAATGCTGAGTGGGGGTGGGAGTCTGGGCTCCCCTCATGGTATCCACTGGCATCCTGGTGGGGGTGACATTGTTACTGCTGGGCGATGATAAAGTCCTGACTCAACTGTCCTTACTGCTGAATGGGAGTGGAAGTATAGGCTTCCCAGTTTATCTCCATTGAAACCATGTGGATATTCTCCATTGCCAGCCAGTGGAAATGAAAGTCCTAGCACCTTACTGAGTCTTCTTTGACATCATCCCAACAGGCGTATTGAAGAACTGTACAAGAATGGAAGTCTAGGCTCCCAGTTGAACTTTGCTACAAGGGTGGGAGTAAGGACACAGCTTTTCCTGTGTTATTCGATTGTATGCACATGGTTATTATCTAAAAGTTTTCTGTTTTGTAGATTCCCTCTTCTCCAATCCTCTGGCTAGAGAATAGAGGATTTCAATGGGGCTTTTTTTTTCCCAATCTGTTCCAGTTGGAATTTCTGTATTGCTGGCTTTGTCAGCTCCATGTCCGAAGGAAAAAAAAACAATTAATCCACCACCATATTGTTCCTCAGGCCCCAAAGTCTCTAGCCTGTCTGGCTTCTTCTTACCAACTTTCAGACTCATCTTATGTATGGTTAATATATACTGCCCAGGGATTTTAGTTGTTCTTAGCAAGGGACATTGGGAAAAGTCTTGTCCCAAGCAATTCTTAAATATATTTAAAACGTACTGTAACCAGAATAAAATGGTTATGTAAAACTGAAGGCATCTCAAACCTGGCAATAAAATCAATTACTCAGTATTGGTTGGGTGTTTGTGAGGCCCCAGTTTTCTATGCCCTTAGGAGTCACTTTAAAGGATAACATTTTGTTTTCCCACAAGGACTTATGACCTAATCTGGAAGACCAACTGAACAAAACTGTCATCATATCAGTTTGATTCATTGAAACTACAGTTGTCCACTTACCAGAGGCATGTATTTTCATAAGGCAGAAGTGACCAGGAGTAGAGGGCTCAGCTGACACCATGACTTCTTACAGACTTCCTATTGTCCCTTCAGTTCTACATCTTCCTCCAACTGATATTCTTCCCACCCTTGGCTCAAAAAGAGATGGCGCCACTCCCCTTTCTTATTGCCCATCCCTCCTAGTGATATAATAATGTAGGAAAAGAGAATTACTTCCATCAAAACTTACATCCCTGAGTAATAAGCATCTTCACCACACAGGCACCAGCTTCTTTGTCAGCACTGTGCTTCAAAATGGGGTGGGGGTAAGGAACAGACAAAACTGTGTTTTCATGCAGGAAACAGGAATCTAGAAAGTGACCAGGAAAAAAAAGAGACAAGTTAAATAGGGAAAACAAAACAAAAAGAGTCAGTGGCTCAGAGCCATTCAATCAGCCATCAGATTTTCCCCTATTTCCTGGATCAGGGGTTCTTAACCAGTGATCCACAGACTTCCCAAAGGGTCTGTGGAAAGATTTCAGGGAGTCCATGAGCTTGAATTGAAAATTCAAAAAATATTATTCTTCGGACATGTTGGTGTAAGTGTGATATATTTATTAAATAATACACAGTATAGTGTGGACTTAGTCTGATCTTTATTTTGATGTAGCATGTTCTGAGTGCAGTGGATAACTGCCTGCATAAAGGTTGGTAAGGATGGTGGAGGTGGTTTTATAACGCCATGGGAAAACTCGAATTTCTAAATGTTTGCCGAAAATGACCATTTGAACAGATGTCGAACCATGTTAGGTTATCAGGTATTGAAATTATGGGAAAGTTGTAAAATGTAATTTTGAATAATCCTAAAATTTAATTTAAAGACATGCCTATGTTGAGTGTCATAAAACTATCTGCCACTACATTCTGAGAAGGGGTCCGTGATTTTGACCTGACTGGCAAAGGGATCCGTGGAACAAAAAAAGGTTAAGAACCCCTGCCCTAGATTAATAGAATAAGATACCTCTTCACACAATAACTTTTCAATTGCTTATTGTTATTTCAACAGCTGTTTTGTCTTAGAGACCACCCATGGTATTCATTCTATTCTTTTTTCCCCTTTTAAAAACAACGTGCCTAAGTAGAACAAAAAGTAGCAAAACATGAGGCAATATAAAAACTGTGCTCAGACACAACAAAGATACTGGAGCCAATAAACAATTTCAGCTAAGTGTTGGGATAAAAGAAAAATATGCAAAAATCAGCAGAGTTTCTATACACCAGCAATGAACAATCTGAAAAGGAAATGAAGAAAAATATTCCATTTAAGACAGTAAGTAAAAGAATCAAATATTTAGGAATAAACTTAACCAATGATGTAAAGGACTTGTACCAGAAAAACTACAAAACTTTGCTAGAAGAAATCAAAGAGCCCTAAATAAATGGAAGAACATTCCACAGTCATGGATTGGAAGACTAAAATATTGTCAATTCCACCCAAGTGATTTACAGAGTCAACACAATTCTAATCAAAATTCCAACAGCCTTCTTTGCAGAAATAGAAAATTCAATCATCAAATTTATATGGAAAGGTAAGGGGCCCCAAATAGCCAAAATCATCTTTAAAAAGAAGAACAAATTTGGAGAACTAATACTTCCCTGTTTTAAAAACTTATTACAAAGCTACAGTAATCAAAACAGCATGGTACTGGCACAAGGACAGACATATAGACCAATGTAATCAAGTTTGAGAGTTCAGAAATAAACCTCACATCTATGGTCAACTGATTTTTGACAAGGGTTCCAAGTCCACTCAATTAGGAAAGAATAGTTTCTTCAACAAATGGGCTGGGAAAACTAGATATCCTCATGCAAAAGAATGAAGGTGGACACCTACCTGATACTATATATAAAAAAATAACTCAAATTGTATCAAAGACCTAAAACACTATATAAACTAAAGAACTAAATCTTAAAAGTTTTAGAAGAAAACATAGGGGAAACATCTTCAGGAACTTTTATTAGGCAATGGTTTCTTAGACTTTACAACAAAAGGATGAACAACAAAAGAAAAAAAATAGATAAGTGAGACTTCACGAAAATTGAAAACATGTGTGCCTCAAAAGACTTTATCAAGAAAGTTAAAAGACAACCTACAGAATGGGAGAAAACATTTGGAAATGATATACATGATAAGGGTTTAATATCCATAATACTCAAAGAACTCCTATAACCTAATGACACAAAAACCACTCAATTAAAAAAAATGGGGAAAGGACTTGAATAAATATTTCTCCAGAAAAATATACAAATGACAAAATGTGAAAAATATACAAATGGCCAATACGCCTGAAAAAGATGTTCAACATCATCAATTGGAGAAATGGAAATCAAAACCTCAATGAGATTCAATGAGAACTGGCAACCCACTTTTAGGCATATATCCAAAAAACTTTAAAGCAGGGACTCAAACAGATATTTGCATACCAATGTTCATAGTGACATTATTCATAATTGCCCAAAGGTGGATGAAACCCAAGTGTCTATCAATGGAAGAATGAATAAACAGCATATGGTATATATGTGCAATACAGTTATTCAGCTGTAATAAAAATGAAGTTCTGATAAATGTTACAATATGAATGAAACCTAAAGACATGTTAAGTGAAATAAGCCAGATGCAAAAAGACAAATATTGTGTGATCGCACTTATAGGAAATAATTATAATATGCAAATTCATAGAGTCAGAAATTAGAATACAGGTTACCAGGAATAAGAGTAGGAGCAGGGAGTGGGCTGTTAATGCTCAGTTGGTACTGAGTTCCTGATGGAGTGGTGGAAAATTTTGGTAATGATGGTGGTAATGGTAGCACAACATTGTGAATGTAATTAACATCACTGCATTGCATATTTGAAAGTGGTTAAAATGGGAAATTTTAGATTGTGCATATGTTACTAAAACAAATTTTTTAAAGAAAGTATAAAACTGTATAACACAAAGAATGAAGCCTAATGCAAATATATATAATGATAGTTATATAATAATATAAGCTCATCAATTTTAACGAAGTCACTACATTGATACAAAATGTCCTTAAAAGGGAAAACTGTGTGTTCAAGTGGGAGTATATAGAAATCCGTATTTTCTGCATGACTTTTCTATAAATCTACAAATGCTCTAATAATCAAATTTAAAATAAACATACTTAGAAGGAAATATATAACATTAACTGTTCTTATTATTTAAAAACTAAACATGAAAAGAACTCAGTAGTCCTCTTAAGAAATTAGGAAAACAGAAAAAATTTTCAGAAGAAAAAGTAGGAGTTGATCAAGAGAAAGGCAAAAATTGATAGAATTTTTAAAATGAACATTTGTTTTTAGCAACATGGTTTAGCAGACATCCAAAAATTTTAAAATATTAGCTAATATATAGAGCTATTTTATGTTTTGGCTGAGCTGGCATGAAATAAGTATTTGGAAGTCTTGAATAATGCAATTAACAAGCATGATCTAATGGACATATAGAGAATATTGTTAGGAAGAGAGCATGCCTTGCTGTGTCCTTTCACGTGGTGAGAACTCCACTAGAATAACACTTTTGGCCTCTTTCCAACCGTAGCACACTCTGCGCTGAGGGATTAATCTGATGGCTAAGAGTAGAAGGAAAACTATGGCGGACAGATGTCAGGTCCTTCCTCTTCTGTCTCTCTTCTAATCAAGATTCTAAGAGGGACCACATATTCTCTTCTATTACTCCATGCCATGATTTGACCAGAGCAATTATCATACAGGGATAGCTACCTCAGTCCAACATTTCCTAAGACCAGAGGTAATTCTAATGAAATCTAAGTGTTAGTATTAAGACATTTACTTGCCTATGAATGTAAGTCATGTTCTTCAACATCAGATTGATCAGTAATAAAAGGGATAGTTTGGATTCCATCAGATAACTTTGTGTCTTATCAATTGCTATTAGAATTCTCTTGTGAAGAAGGTAGCTGCATAATGTTACCTTTCCACTAAAAATGCAACACTGAACACTGTTACTAAAGGACACAGATTATTTTCAAATTCACATGGGATATTTATGAACATTTACTACACTAGTCCAAAAAGCAGGTCTCACCAAACTTCAAGAAATTGGAACACACAAAATATATTTTTCTTTGACTAAAAATGTCACTAAATAAAAATAAGTTAGTAAAAGAAAATATTTTTAACCCCATTTTGAAATTTACAAAACAGAACACTTCTAAATAACTCAAAAGTCAAAAAGATTATAATGAAATTTGAAAATACTCAAGACTGAAGGATAAAAAGTACATGATTCAAAACTTGTGGGATACAACTAATATGCTACTTAGAATAAATTTCTGACCATAAATCCTTACATTGCAAAATAAGAAAAGCTTACAAAATGAAATAAACACCCACTTTAATAAGTTTAAAAAGAACATCAGGATAAATATGAAGCAAGGTAAGGTCATAATAAACTTAAAATCAATCAGTAATAAAGGATAAAATAAAAGATAATGGAGAAGATTAGCAAAGCCAAAAGATAATTCTTGGAAAAGGCCAATGAAATTTGCAAACTTTCAGCAAAATGGACCAAGATGAACAGAGCAAGAGAATACTACTACAGCTCACTACAAGAACAAAATAATATTATCTATGAAATATTAGGTCTCTCTACCTAGGTATAACTAGAGATATAAAATATATTTAAAAGATTACAAGGGTATTATGAGAACTTTCATGACCCTAAATTATAGAGCAAAAAGAAAAAAGCACCAACTCCTAGAAAAATATAGTTTACTAACACTGATTAAAGAAGAAACAGAAAATGTTCATGGTCCTATACCTATTTTTAAATTGAATTGGTAGTTTATCTTTCCATGAAGAAAACAACAGGCCCACATTTACAGGCAAGGTTTACCCAACATTCAAGTAAAAGAAAAAAAAAAACATCTAATTGTACACAAACCTTTCCAGATCAATTAAAAAGAGGAAAAACATGCCAATTTATTTTAGGAAATTGACATTTCTTTCATTCTAAAACTTTATGAGGTTGGTAAAAGAAAGAAAAATTATAGGTAAATTTTGTTTATGAAGCTCAATGCAAAATTTTTAAGACAAATAGTAAACCAAATCAAGAACTATATAGTTAAAATATAGTAATGCACAAATTAAGTTTATTTCAAGAATGCAAGGTTAGTCCAATATTATTGGAAAAACTCAGATTTATCACATGGCAGAGGAGTTTGTATCAGGTTAATGATCCTACAGCTAATAACTATATACTCTAGAAAAACGTATAGAAACTATTTAAAATCATAGAGAACAGCAAAATCAGGAAGAAACCAGAGGGAATTGAATTCCTGGAAGCACTGAATGTCATAAAAGGCTATTTGGCTTTTCCTTCAATGGCATTAAGGCATGTGGTATGGGGCATCTAGAAGTCAAGCAGAAAGCTGCAGAGTTTTTGACTTGAGGTATCAGGGGATGAAGTTCAAGGTTGCCAAAGCAGCTGGAAATAAAAAGGGAAAATCTGGGAAAATTAAGAGTTAGAGAGAACCACACCCTGAAATCTGTGTATAAACTCCTCTCAAATATTTGAATGACCCATGAAATGCACATACATGTAGGAGACTTCATAAAATCTAGCAGAAAGCAACAGCTGGAAGGCCAAAAAACTTAGCAGAGAATTTCAGCTTCAGCCCCCTGCAATGTGGAGAGAATTTGGAGTTTGAGTCAAATTAAGTAAGAAAAACTTAAAAACAATTCAGGTTTTTATTGAAATCCAAAAAATGTCATACTTTAAGTGGAAAGATTACTTCACAGAACTATGAGCATCACCTTAGGACTGAGGACAAGTAAAAAACAGCTTGCCTTAAAAAAGAGTAAAACCAAGCCTCCACAAGTTCAAGGTGATAAGCCAGGAATTTAACTGCTTACTAGAACAAACATGATCACTCTTCAGAGGAACACAAAAGACTCCAAAATCTCTAAAACATAGCATTCATACTATGCAAAATATAATTTAGAAATGAGTAGACATGGATAGAAACAGGAAAATATGACCCAAAGTTGAGAGAAAAAAAGTCATTCGAAACAGACTCCAAGATTATAGTTGTTGAAATTAGAAGTAAGAACTCTAAGCTGCTACTGGTCAAGGATTTAAAGACAAATATGGACATAATGAGAGAAGAGATGGGAAAATTCATTAGTGAAATGTAAATGATAAAAAAAAATCAAATAGGTACTATATCAATGCTAAGGGTCAGTAATAGAGGGGTATGGGGTTTTTTCCATTGGAGTAAAGAAAATATTCTAAAACTGACTGAGGCAATAACAGCACAACTCTGTGATGAAACTGAGAGCCATTGAGTGTACACTTTGGATGGAGTGTACAAGCCATGTGACTGTATAACAGAAAACCATGTGGTGGATGATGGACAGTACAAATATGAGAGTATTCTCTCATGAACTATTACAAACTTACAGTACTAATACATGGTATTAAGAATAGGGTAGTTTATGGAAAAATACACCAAATATAAGCTTTGGACCATAGTTAGCAGTAATATTTTGATGAAGTTCTTTCATAATTTGTAACAAATGTTCTACAACAATGTAAGGTGTTAGTGGTGGGGTGATATATGGGAATTATATGTGTTACGCATGATTGTTTTGTAAGCTCACAATTTCTCCAATAAAAAACAAAAAACAAATAGAAACTCTAGAACTGAAAAGTATAATAAAGTATAATATATTATATATATAATATATAAGCCTTGAAGGGCTTAACATTAGACTGAAGGCTGCAGAATAAATGGAAAATGAATATGAATATATGAATAAACTTTTTAATCTGAAGAATAGAAAAAAATTATTTAAAAAATGAAATGCCTCAGTTATCTTTGGGAAAATATCTAGAGGTTTAACATATGTATAATTGAAGACAGACCAAGGAAAAAGAAGATAAAGGGATAAAAAAAATTTTGACAAAATAATGGCTAAAAATATCCCTAATATGACATACAAAAAACATTACCTTACAAATCCAAGAAGGTCATAGAAGTCCAAAAATAAATAAATACAAAAAACTGTCACATCATTATATTTGTATATATGACTATGAACTTGGAGAAAGCTATGCATGGAATGATATATGCCATGTTGTTAATCTCAGCTAATGTGGATGGGGGGGGGCAGAACATATAGGAGTGAAAAGGTCATTAAAAATATATATCCACAATGAAAACATTAGTATAATCCAATTTATTAAAAATAATAGGTAGAGTATATATTATAAAAAATAAATACATGTATGGATGGTCACCAAAATGTTAATGTTGGTTATTTTAATGTGACTTTTACTTTCTTCTTAATATTTTATGAACAAATGGAATTTATTATAATGATTATATCTTATTAATTTAATCAAGATGCTTTAAAATCTATTGTTATTACACATGAAAAATGTTTATGTCCAGGACAGACAGGGCTGATAGTTTGGCCTGTGCTTTCACCCAACCCATTGATCCATTGATGATCCTGGATAACATTTTTCCCCATCTATTAATTGTAAAACAGCATACAAAGGTGCTTTGTTCCAGAACTCATTTGTATAACATAAAAAAATTTGGGAGTAGAGCTTATATACAGTTTAGGATCATGTTCAATTTCACCGTGGTAAGTTATCTTAGTGTAGAATTAAAAGAATTCTGTCACCCTGCTGCTGAGGCAGATGATGGATCAGGTTTAAAGGCAGTAGCTGAGCTCTGCAAGTCTCTGCCTATGATTTTTTCCTATATTAATCTTTAAGAAAAGGAAATTATTCTATGTGGTGCAAGTCAATCATTCAAAAAATATTTCTTTATTGTGTACTACTTTTCTAGGCACTGGCCATTCAGCAGTAAAGTAAGCAGGCAAATAGTAATAATAATAGATTATTATTCCAGTGGAGGAAGACAGAAATTAAGCCAAACACATACGTAAAATACATAGCATATTAGAAGGTGATAAATGCTAAAGAGAAAATTTTTAGAACCGATGAAGGTATAGAGAAGCAGAGAGGATGGGGAGTGTAATTTTAAAAAGGCTGCAGGAAAGAGAAGAATTTTAAAGCAATGTCTGAAAGGAAGTGTGGGAATGAGCATTCCAAGCCAAGGAAAAAGTGAATACAAAACCTAAATGCAGAAACATGCCCAATATGTTTCAAGACCAGTGAGGAGGCCACAAAGAAATAATGAGGAGGACAATAGTAGGACATGTGTTATTCCATGCCATTGTAAGGTATGGGCTTTTATGAGGTATGAGAAATATGGGAAGTCACTGGAGGGTTTTTAGCTGAGAAGTGACTTGATTGAGCTTAGTAGTTTTAACTTAGTTTTATAAGGATCAATCTGGCTGCTGATTTGAGAGTAGAGAGTAGGTGGAGGGAACAGAGCAATGGAGGAAGCAAGGAAAGCAGCTGGGAGATCAATAAAATAGTCTGGGGAAAAGAGGATGGTGGCTTGGACCCAGGTGACAGTGGAGATGGAGAAAAATGGTCCAGATTTCAGATATGGTTTGAACATAGACTCCTCCACAAAATTAAAAAAAAATAAATAATAGGAGAAGGGTGTAAGGAAAAAAAAAAAAAAGAAAGAAAAACTAAAGTAGACTCTGAGTTTTTTTTGGCCTGATAAATGGAAAAATAATTTCCCTTAACTGAATTGAAGACTAGTAAAGAAGCAGCTTCAGAGAGGTAAATGATTGGAAGTTTGCTTGGACATATGTTAAGTTTAAACTTCCTGTTAGATGTTCAAATTGAGATAGTGGTTGGTCTCTGGTAAGAGTGTGAATTTAAAGGATAAGTCAGGTTGGATATATAACTTCAAAATATATAATATATAGATATTCTTGAGATTGGATGGACCAGTAAGAGAATAATGAACAAATACAAGTACAGAGCCCAGAGGTATTCTATGTTTTAGGGGTCAGGAGGCAAAGAGGACCCAGCAAAGAGTTAAAGATCAGCCAATAAGATATGATAAAACTCAAGATTATGTCAACTTAGAAGGTAAGTGAAGAAATTACTTTAATGAAAAGGAATTGATTAACTGTGAAAAATGCTTCCAATAGTTCAGGTAAGATGAAGATTCCATTCATCACATTGAGTACTGGATTTAACAAGGCAGTGGTAAGGTCAGGTGCCTGGATTAAAATGGGGAAAAGAAAGAACTGCAGAAGAAATGAAGAAAGGTCAAAACTGTTTGGAGGAAAGGAGATCAATGAACTTGGAGTCTAGGGCAGTGGTTCATAATGGGGAGCAATTTTGCCCTTCAGGGGACATTTGGAAATGCCTCGAGACACTTTGAGTTGCCACAACTGTGCGGGTGTTACTGGCATCTAGTGGGTGGTAGGGCCAAGCTTGCTGCCAAGCATTTTACAATGTAGAGAACAGCCCCCATAACCAAAAAATTATTCAGCCCAAAGTGTCAATAGTTAGAGTTTGAGAAACCGTGGTCTAGGATATTAGAAGGAACACCTTTGTAGATATTGAAATCACTAAGAATTTAGAGAGGTCAATCCATCTCTATCACCTATTAACCCTTGCTGTTACAATTGTCTATCACACTTGAAGATTGCTTCACTCCTGATCTGTCTCTCCAATGCAGAGAGATTGTGGAGGGAGGAAGAGTAGGAGAATAGCCTGGAAGTGACAATGTGTAGGATGGCCAACTATCTAGTTCCAAATCACAGTACAAGGACTGTAAAATTGGGAAATTCTCCACTTGGGAAGTCTACAATTGAAACAACCTCTTCATGGAATGGCCAGTTTTCAGTTGGAGCCAAAAAAGGTTGTGGGAACATTCTGAAAAGTGGATAATAAATTCACTGCTTATCAAGCAAGAATTCCAGAGGCCAGAATGGAAGATTAAAGAATTGGAATATAGATCAGTGATATGCAGAGCCATATGATCATCAGAGTAATGGAGAAAAGAGGTTACCTAAGAATCTGCAGCTTCTTATAGTAATTGACATGTAGGGATAAAGAGAATAATGAAATTAATCTTAATGGCTTTAAGACACATAGGAAGGGATGAGGTTGTAAATGGTAGGAGGAAGGGAGGGATGTGGTCCAGGACCTTCTCTCTACCCTCCTACTACTAAAGGCAGGGAGGCTTTGAGAGGGCCATTATTACTCCAAGAGTATGGGGTTTCCTCTTGATTTGTCTAGAGGACAGAGCTCGGACCAATGAGTGAGTTTATAAGAGGCAGATTTTAGAATTGGTTACGGAAGAACTTTTAATCATTTGGTCACTTCCAGAAAGCATATGCACTATCTTTTTTGACAATGGGGTCCCCGTCACTAGAGGCTTTCTAACAAAAATGATTAATACTTTAAAGCATATTTTTGCACTAAGTCTAGGCTAAATGACCTCCCAGAGGCCGTTCCCAAGTCTGGAATCTAGTAGTACTCAGAAATGAGACAAAGACCCCAGCCTAGCCTTGGTACTTCTGATCTACCATGTCTGCTTTATCCTGTCACAATTCCTGTACCATTCTATCATATTGCCTGCTGGGCACCGTCTGTCCTAACCCCTCACTGCCAAGCTACTAGTTCCTTACTCCATTATTAAAGTTTAAAATATCCCCATATTTCCTTGTAAGACCTCACCATAGCCTTTTGAAACAATTTATAAAGATAGTCATTACATTTGTAACATATCTAATATCCCACATTTACATCTAAACAAAGACACCTTCTCCAAATTAACCATTATGCCCTTGAGGATATAAGAAATTTGTTCTAATAGCCAGCTTCTAAGTAATCCTAAATCATGAGGTACCTCAGTGGGAGTGACAGAGATTTCCTTGGACCATGCTAACCTCACATAGTGCATTACATATTTCCAAGTACCCCACATCCCAACCCAGGTTCTGCAGAGAATTGAACCCTAATGCATTGTATATAACGAATTAACTCATGTCCTATACATTTAGAATGGTATTGGTTATATACTAACCTTGGGAAAATTGAGAAAAAAAGGTAATTTACATCACTTTTGTAGGGCTTAATTCTCTTGTGACATGCCAATTGAGAAAGGCTACATCCCTTGTGGTATCTGTGTGAAAAAAAGAGTTAACATAACAGGTCTGAGACTGATACCCTTACAAAGTCCTGATTACCTGGTTTACCCTTGTCTGGCATCTAAAAACTTTGATTTCAGGGGGGATTTCACCATTCTCAGAACTCATTAAGACTGGTTCACTGTGCCTAAACTGTTTGTACAAGCAATGTGGTTTATTCTTTACTGCTGCCTTCTTTTTATGAGTCTGGGATTTTGTACGTGGTAGGCAGAAGGAGCCTACATAACCAGCCCCCAATAGAAACCTGGGCACTGTGTCTCTAATGAGCTTCTCTGGTAGACAATATTTCACACATGCTGTCACAAATTAGTGAAGGAATTAAACATTTCTTGTGTAATCCACCGAAAGACTCTTGGGAGCTTGTGCCTTGTTTCCTCCAGACTTCACTTCATGTGACTGTTCTGATTTTGCTTTGTATCTTTTCTTTATAATAAATCATAGCCATGAATATAATTATATGCCAAGTCCTTTGAATCCTCCTTGCAAATCATTAAACCTGGAGGTGGTCTTGGGGACCCCTGATGCCAGAACATATGCCCACTTCTCAGCTTCCCACTGAAGGGAAAAGGGAATTGAAGTTCAGACAAAGACTATTTCATTTTCAAAGAATCAATGTCCTCCAAGTTTGGTATGGATTATATTCAGGGAAATTATATTCATTCTTGCAGAATTGAGAAAAAAATAAGCTAATGAGAAGAAAGAGATGCATCATTTATAAGGAACAAGAAGGAAGGAAACTTAAAACAGATGAAAGTTACATAACATATAATGTCAATGTTAGGGACTATAAAGAACTACTTCTCTTTATAAGTTTCAAGGTCAAATCTTGCAAGAATTGTTGCTTCAAGGAGTGGTAGCATAAGGAATAACCAACAATGGTTCATGGTGTTTGAGCTATCTATCCTGGAGCTCATCCTTCCACCCACCTCCCATTAAATCCAGATGTAGGGATACAGAAAAGGCCTGGCTCTCTGCTCTTCCTTCTAAATCCAATGTCTATCTCCTCAATGCAGTGAGACTTCTGGTATCTGTTTGGGTCCCCTCTCTCTGCGCTGCAGGGCCTGGAAACTGCTTCCAGGAAGTGACCTTGGGCCATCACAAGGGTTGTATTATTTGTTTCCCTTCTCTCAGGGACAACAGGCCCATACTACCTATTACCTATTGCTCACTGTCTGAAAAACATGGTTTCATATAAAGGTCGAGCTTTCTAATTCTTTAAGGCGAGAAGGTAAATATGGTCTCTGTTACTCCATCATAGCTTAAAGCAGAATTATCCTCTCTATCTCTTGACATTTTTTCTTTCTCTCATTTTCTGCTTCCTTCTGTGAACATTTCTCAATCTGATATTTCAACTTGTTAATATGAGCTCTTCAGCTATACCTATTCATCCAGTTTTCCCCCATATAATGTGTTTTTCCTTTTGATGATTTCATTTTCACACCAAAATTTTTACTCAGATTTGTTTCATTTTGCAAACATATTCTTTATCACCATGAATTTACCATCCTTATTTTAAATTCTTACTACTTCTTTTCAAATAACTCTTTTAGATACCTGTTCTTTAGTTTTCTGTTTCTTTTATAGTCACTGTACTTTTCAAGTGTCTAGTTATGTTTTACCTATGAGCTCAAGTTCTTTTAGTGAGGTTGAAGTGGCTAGATTTATAAGACTGAATACCAAAGTGGAGGGATATTTATAGAGAGAGGGCACTTGATAGAGTACTGATCTATACATGCATGAGAAGAAACTACCCAGGCTTGGAGAAAAATCACTGAAAATCAGTGATTTTCCTAAACTCACATAGGCTGAGAATACTTTGTTCCTACCAGCCAGAGTGGATAGGTCTCATAATACACAGGTCATCAGAAGGACAATGCTTTAGGGATAAATTAATTTTGAAAGGATTGAACCGATTCTAAGAAACGCAGCTGCAAACCAGAACAAAGCACAGCACAATGGAAGGAAAAATACATAGATGTAAATAACAGTATCCAACATCCAATCAAAAATTATCAGGTGCACAAAGAAACAAGAGAATATGACACATGAGCAATAGAAAACACAACGAACAGAAATCAACAGAGAATATGAACTAGGCAGACAAGGACATTAAAAGAAATGTAATAAAATGCCTCAATATCTGAAATGAAAACAAATACACTAGATGCAATTAGTGACAGATTGGACACTACATAAGAAATGATCAGTGAATTCGACGATTTAGCAATGGAAACTTTCCAAAGTGAAGAACAGAGTGTAAAAAAGATGGAATAAAATGAACAGAGCATCAGTGAACTATGAAATGATATCAAGTGATCTAAAATATGAATAATTGAATTCTCAGAAAAGGTGAGGGTTAGAATAAATATTTAAAGAAATAATGTCAGCAAATTTTCCAAATTTTATAAAATGATAAACTCATAGATCCAAGAAGCCCACAAAACTTAACAGAATAAACATCTCTATCTAATTTCTATACTATAATTATATAAATGTTAAAGAAAGTCCCTTAGGGCAGAAGGAAAATATTACCAGATGAAAATTTGAGTCTACAAAAGGAATAAAGAGAACCATAAATTGTAAAATAGTATGTAAGTATAAATTCATTTTTTAACATTTGTAATCTCTTTAAAAGAGAATTGATTGTATGAAACAAAAGGAATGACAATGCATTATAGGGCTTGTAACATAGTAGAAACAAAATATATGACAAAAACAGCTCAAGTGACTGGGTGGAACAATGAAAAGTGTTGTAAGATTATAACACTATTTGTAAAGTACTATAATGTTATTTTTAGATTGACAATGAAAAGATAAAGATGCATATTGTAAACCATTGAGAAAATACTTAAAAAATACATAAAGATATATAGTTAATAAGTTCAAAAGTGGAGATAAAATGGAATCCTAAAAAAATAGTCAATCCAAAGGGAGTTGGGAAAAAAGGGAGATAAATGAATAAGTAACACATAGGACAAATAAAAAAATGTGATGGACAGTTGAACTCAACCAAATCAATGTTTACATTATGTGTAAAGAATAAGCCACAGGTCAGCAGACCCTGGCCCAGAGGCCAAATCCAGCCCATTGTCTTTTTCTGTCTTTGTAAATAAATTTTTATTGGAACATAGCCATGACCAATCATTTAGGTGTTGTCTACACTCCTTTTGTGTTACAACAGCAGAGTAGAGCAGTTGCAAAAGAGGCCATATGGTCCCAAAACACCTAAAATATTTACTATTTGGCCCTTTACAGAAAAGTTTGTTGTCTCCTGGTCTAAACATTCCCTCTGAAGGTAGATATATTCAAATTGTATTTTTTTTTTCAAGAAGAAAAAATAGCCAAATGTTATCTGCAAAAACCTACTTTAACTATAAAGACATAGATAAAAGGGAAAGATAGAAACAGATATGCTGCATAAACACAAATTGAAAGCAAACTGGGATGGCTAAGATAAAATCATACAAAGTAGACTTCAGAACAAGTATTATTACCAGAGGTAAAGTGGAACATTTCCTAAGGATAGAGTGGTTAATTAATCAACAAAAAAATAATTATGTTAAATGTGTATGCATAAAATAACAGAGCTTCAAAATATATGATGCAAAACTGATAGAACTGACATGAGAAATAGACAAATCCGCAATTATATTGGGAGATTTCAACACCTCTCAATCAGTAACTGACAGAAGAATTAGAAAATTAACAAGCACATAGAAGACAGAACACCACTATCAACTAACTTGGCATAATTGATATTAATAGAATATCCCACCCAGTAATAGCAGAATACACATTCTTTTCCAGTATAAACGGAACATTCGTAAGTATTGGTTCCAAACAGCATGGTTACCAGTAACAGATATTTGTAGTTCAAAAGGGTCCTTGAGGTTTGCAAGAATAATATATTTTTTCCATTGTACAATGCAGGAGGGAATTGGAAGCCTGGTTGGTGGTCTATCGGGTCCCATTGTCATCTCTCTAACAGGGGTTCTTTCCATTTGGAATAACCACCCCTGAATTGCATGAGGATTCAGAGTACAAGTATGCAAAACAACAATACTAATTATACATTTAGCAGTGAGAGCAACAAAAACAGTGTACAATAAGGGTCCGAACCACCCACTCAGACATTTAGTGACTTCCCATCTCTGTTTCATTGTTTCCAAATCCAGCTAATTGAATGTTTAGCCCTCACCTTCAAGAGATCTTGGTCACATAGTCACTTAAGCACCATTATCCATACAAAAAGCCATAAAATTTTGTACCCTCCACCCTCCCCTTTTAACCCATTGCACCCTTACTGGGACATAAGGCTTTTGGTCTCTCTTGGGGACAGAGACCTTGGCCTTACCCATAGTCCTACTTCTCCTCAAATCAGGATACAAAGTACAAAATCAGAGAGTGGAAGCACTGAAGGAGTAATTTATTCTGAGGCCACCGCTTAGATTCTAAATCTCTTCATTAGCATGAGATGAATCTCCGTGGAGAAAACCAATTCCATAGGTGCACTCTTGGTTTCAACACACAAAGGTACCAGCCAAGTCTTTAACAGCTCCCCAATCTGTTGACAAGAGTGGTTCTGGGTTTCCCTCCCCAGTGGTAACCCAAAGACTCTCCTATTTACTTACCTCATAGGACATCAAGCAACAACCATGGCACCATTTGGTCAGCTTGTTTCAATCCAATTTCTCAAACCAACCTCCTATTCATTAGCAGATAGGACAGTGGCAAATCACTTATTTCTCCCATCACCTAGGTAAAAGCCTCCCAGATCCCAAGAAAGTTCTCATATTCCTGAACCCAGTCAATGGGGTCCTTGTGTTTTGTTTTCCAAGAATGTCATTGTCTATCTTGACACCCTGCTCATTGTGTCAGTCTCCCAGGGAAGAATCCCAACTTCAGAGAACAGGGTTCAGCAAACTATGGCCCATGGACCAAATCCACCCTGCCACCTGCTTTTATGGCCCATGAGCCAAGAACTGCTGTTTACATTTTTAATATTTTTAGTTGAAAGAAGAAATAATGTTCATTAAAGTGATAAGAACTCCGAATTTCAGTGACAACATAAAGTTTTATTGGAACACAGCCATTCGCATTTGTTTACTTGTGGTTTATGGCTGCTCATGTCCAATAATGGCAGACTTAAGTAGTTGGGACAAAGGCCATTTGGACAGCAAAGCTTAAAGTATTTATAATAAATTTGCCAACCTCTGTCAAAGAGGTGGCAGGCAATAAATCTTCCACAAATGTCCAGTTGCTGAAAGTAGACAACAAAACTCAATGGGTCATAGAAAGGTAATTTATGACTCAAGCATAGCAACAACAGGGGCATCAGCAGGTTTACATCCATGTGCCTGAACCCAAGTCCCATAGGGTAAATCAATAGGCCTAGAGATGACACAAGCAATAGCTCAGCAATGACACATGCCATGGGCTGCAGATGACACATGTAATGGGACCAGAGATGACACATGCAATAGGACCAGAGATGACACATGCAAGGGAAACAAAGAGTGAGCAGTAATCACGCTATGGTCAATTGACCTACTTGGTTGCCTGCATGACCAGCTACAGAAACTGCTCAGTATCAGGGGACAGATAAGCCTTGCATTTTGGCACACTCAGCAGGGATGTACAGGGATGCTCAGGGCTGTGGTACACATAGTAAGACAACACATAGCAATAAAACACATAGGTACTAATGTAAGAACAGGTGGACAAATGGATCAATGGAACAAAATAGTGAAGTCAGAGAAAGACTATGTATATGTGAGATTTTAAGATATAAAAATGTAAGAATATAACCTTAGAAATCAAAAGTGAAAGGATATGTTGTTTTGAATATGTTGTTAGGAAGAAAATAAAATTTGACCCTTAAATAACATCACATATTAAAGTAGAATCCAGATATATTAATGAGATATGAAATAGAAAAGAAATAGAAGAAAATGTCAGAATATATCTTTATGATTTAAAGGTAGGGAAAATCTCTTTTTAAAAGACTTGAGGGGTGTGGATGTAGCTCAGTGGTTGAGTGTCAGCCTCCCATGTACAAGGTCTTGGGTTCAATCCCCAGTACCTCCTAAATAATAATAATAAGACATGAAAAGCACAAACCATAAGATGAAAAATATTGAATGTGATTACATAGGAATTAAGTATTTGTGTTTAATGGAGAAGAACATGGGTGGAATTAACAGCGAAATGACAGACTGTAAGAAAATATTTGCAATATCTAAAATTGATAACGTACCAAAATACAAGGAACTTCTTGAATTCAACAAGAGACCAATAACCCAAAAGAAAAAACAGGCAAAAAAATATGAACAGACAATTAAATAAAACAAATCTCATGAGCTAATAAGCAAATCCAGAGGTGCTCAAACTCAGAAGTAACCACAAAAACAAATGAAAACAATAATGAAATATCATCTTATCCCTGTTAATTTTGTTAACATACAAAACTGGATAATTCCAACTATTGGCAGAAATGTTGGGATATAGGAACCCACGTGAGCCCCTGGTGGGAGAAGACTCATGTAGACAACTGGAGAGGTATCTGCCAGCACTTAGGTTGACAAATGCTTGCAATGACACTCCTGGGTATAGAGCCTAAAAAAAATTATCCCACAGGTCCACAAGAGACATATATAATAACATCCATTATAGCAGAGACACATATAATAACATCCATAATAGCTCGGGTCCATCATTGACTGGGAGAAGGGACAGATGAATTTTGGGTAATATACACCATGGAGTTTTAGGAAGTATTTCAAAGAATGGATTAGTTGTTCACAGAGTACCATGACACTTCAGTGCTAGGTAAAAGATATAAAATGAGAACTATAATTTACTATGATTTCCATAAATTAAAAATGCAGGCATACCAAAACAAAACATATTTTATAACATTACATACAAACAAATGATACTTATCAAATGTTTGCGAATTGTTGTTGTGATAGTTTGAAGCTGAATGGACCCCAGAAAAATATGTTCTTAAAGTTAATCCATTCCGTGAGTGTGGACCCATTGTAATTAGGATCTTTTGGTGAACAGGATCTTAAGTGTTGACCCCCCTCATTCAGGGTGGGACTTAATCCTCTTACTAAGTCCTTTAAAAAAGAATGAAATTCAGACAAAGAGGGAAAGCCACAGAAGCGAGAAACTGAAAGCAATGAAACTCAGAAGAGAAGGGAGAGACCAGCAGATGCCACCATGTGCCTTGCCATGTGACAGAGGAATACAGGATCACCGGCAACCAGTCTTCAGAAAGAAGGTATCATCTTGATGATGCCTTGATTTGGACATTTTCATGGCCTCAGAACTGTAAGCTTGTAAGCTAATAATTCCCAACTGTAAAAGCCAACCCACTTCTGGTATACTGCTTTTGGCAGCCCAGCAAACTAGAATAGTCCCATGGTTAATGAGGAGAAAGAAAGGTGGGTATTGGGATGAATGAGTATAAGTAAGCAAGTAAATAAGAAAATAAGTAAGAATGAGAAAAGGAGAGAGAGAAAATAGTTCTTTCTCTTTTGAAATAGTTTAAGAGAAATGGCCTCAAATGGCATTAACAACATAAGGAAAATCACACATCTGTAAAAACAAAGGCAAATAACCCAATGGAAATGGAACAATAGGATATTTCAAGATAAGTAGCAGAAGATAAGCCTGGAAAGGTAAGTTGGAAGAAGATATTGACCAATAGGCTGTACTTGAACTATTTTTTATTTGCTTTTATCTAAAAATTATAAGGCAAAATTTTTCACTAATATTTAAAAGGTAGCTTGACCCTGGAACTCTTACTCACAGTTTAAGACACACGAGATCTATATGCAAGAAATTGAATAAAATGAGCCATATTCTCTAAGTGGTCTCTCCTAAACTCTGTCCCCAAGTCTCCTCTGTCTCAGTGGAGCTATTATCTCTGGGCACTTCCTATAACTCCATGATGTCATTTCCTTTTGTAGCTATTAGTTCCCTGCAGTTTTGTGCTTTACTCAACCCAGGCTGTCTGATAACAGATGTGATTTCCAGCTGTGTCTATATACCAACCACAGAGCGTTCATTAATAACAATTATTAAGTACTTTATATTACAAATTGAGCCTGTAGCAACAGAGAAAACATCCAGTCATTTGTTTTATGGCCTCTCGTCAGAGCTAACTATAAATTCCCATTATCTCAATATTATCAGCACTGCAAAATGGATCTAAGCGTGAGTCATAAATAAAACTTCCAAACAGCTCAATCATCCTGGTAAGAACAGCATAAATTAGCATTTGACAAAGTAATGTTACATGTGAACTTAAATAATAGCTCAACCCTTCCTGTCAGCTAATTATGCAAATTATTATTTTTCAGATGTACATTTGTAGTTGGAAGAAATGCCTGGCTGGTGCATTCATTTAGACACACAATTAGAGGTCAATAAATATGTGGTCCATACATTGCCCTCCCAAGAATTCCTACTAATGATGTATGAAGAATGGTGAAAATGAAGAGAGAAAAGTTTCAGCCAAGAGAATGGCTCTTAGGGCTATAAGGAGTAGAAAAAAATCATATTTGCTTTGAAGACTACATTTCACAGGAGAAATCATTAAATTTGGAAAGATTAATAGAGGAGCAGAACTGTATGCATTATAGGCTCCTGGGTGGAAGTCCAAGTGAATTTTCAGTCCATTGTAAAATTATTTATTTACTTATCCCTCTGTGTAGGGTCAAAGTTGTATGAAATGACGAAGAAAATTGAAACAGAACAATGAACTGAATATTTGAATTTAATTTTTAAGGACAAAAGTAGCCAATTTATGCATGAAAAATTGTGGAAACTCAAAAGTAACAAAATGTGCAAATTAAGGTCATGTGATATCATTTTTCATATTTGAAAAGGTTCATTCCCAGTATTGGGGAGAAAACAATGAAATAGGATCTAATCATCTGCTAAAAGAAAGTGTTCACAGAGCACTTTGAATAGGTTGTAAAGTGGTATGTAGAGTATGAGTCAAATTGCTAATCATTTTATGCAATTTTATGCACACTCGGTTTCACATTCACACACAAGACTAGAAGAAATACACTAAAATCTTTTTTAAATTTCCAAATTACTGAACTATAAATATTTTTTCTCTATAATATTTCATATTTTCTAAAATTCCTTTCAGGAGAGTTGTGTTAGACCAATAAAGTATTTACAACAAATCAGGTGAATAAGGAGTCCTGTTCACATTATTTTTCCAAACCTTCCGTAATCTCTACCCAACCTTGTCTTCCACTAAGTCCAACTTGAAACTTTGGTCCAGTCCATTTTCTCACGTCCCCAAATCATACCCTGCTCCTTTACAAATCAGCCTCTGCTCATGTTATGTTTCCTGGATGTGCTTAAGGTAACAGAACAACGTTAAGAACAGAAATTTAAAGAATACGATTTCTGTCTGGAGTCACACACACACACACACAAAAAAAAGAAAATAGGGGAGCAGATGTGGATCAGTGGTTGAGTGCCTGCTTCCCACGTACAAGGTCCTGGGTTCAATCCCTGGTACCTCCTGAAAAAAAAAAGAAAGAAAATAATTCAACAGTCACAGGTCTTAAAGCCCATGCCCCTTCCCCAATTCCCTCTTATCTCAACAACCCAGACTCTTTTCCAAGACCAAACAGCTTTTTCTCTCCATCTTCTTTCCATACCTGCAAAGAAGGTAGGCTAATAAACTCTTCCCTACAATATCATAAGATTGTTGTGAGGTTTAAATGTTTCCAAATCAAAAAGTGTTATACATGTTGTTACTATTGTACTCCTTTTTTCCCCTATTCATCCAACACATATTACTAATATGTAATCAGTAATCAGCCAGCACTATTTATCCCCAGCTGTCATGTAAATGACATTATCCTCAATTCAGGAAGTTAAACTTGATTATTCACTCTCTACACCTTCCTGACTCCAACCCATCATTAAATTCTATTTTACTCCAAAAGATATCTCAAATCATCTACAATCTTTAGTGTGCATTGTCACAAATCTAATGCATTCAGCCATGAGCTCTCACTTAGACTACTGAAGTAAGTCCTAACTAACTTATCTTCCCCATCCACTCTTGCCTGCTCCATCCTATTACCCACACAGGAGTCTATCATTTTACTTTAGAAGTAATCAATTCCAAGTCTCAGAATCTTCAGTGGGTTTTTTAACAGACATTATGGGCCCAGGTATTTGGGCAGCACACCAGATAATTAAGCTCATGTACAATGGCACTGGAATACAAAAGAGACTGTAGGGTTCATGAAGGGATATTTAGTTGCCAGAGAGCGCTGCAAGTCTGTATACTTGGGAGAGAGAAAGAAGCCCACTGAAAGTCCTTTTCTGATCTACACAGCTGCATTTTCCTCCCTGGGTATGTGAGATACAGGAGATGCCTAACGAAGAAATATATCGAACATATTGAAATTGAAAAATATGTCTTCTACCTGAACAAAAGGCATTTAAACAAAATCAAGTGATTTGTACCTACGGATGACTGCACTAGTGAAGTTCGTAAACCGAGCTCGTCCTCTGTATGAAGTAAGCACTCCAACAGCTTCTCATTGCACTTAGAATAAAATCCCAGACCTTACCGTTTGCCTACAAGGCTCTGTGCCACAGCCCCTGCCTGTCTTTCCAGCCAATCTCCCATGGTTTATTATACTGACCTTTTATTTCTTAACTGTTTCAGCTCTTTCCCACCTTTGTGTGATGCTGTTCTCTCTGCCCTACTCTTCACCTGAATAATTTCCACTGGGTTCAGTCATATAGAAGCTGCTATGCCAAACTGATGTTAGACTTTGACAGAAATGTATTTGCATGATCGCTGAGAAGCCTCCTGAGAGAATCTTCCTATTATGGTAGGAAGAAGCCAGGTATTGAAATGCACTCAACCCATTAGCATTATTCATTGAAATAAAAAAGAGATTCTGAGGGTGACATGGGTCTGTCACTAGCATTTGTCTCATTCCAGTCCCACAGACTGGGAGATTTGTGATTTAAAAATTACTGTTTAAAGTCAGTAATTGCTTTTTCTCTTCTAGGAAAACTGGTTGACTATGTAAAGAAAAATAAGTTGGATGCCTACTATGTTAGATACTGTTAGTTATTTATCCAATTTCCATTTCCCCCTTCTTTGCTGATCTACAATTTTATTTGGGGTGTCATGATATCAGGCTAAATGCTTGTTTATGCATCTACCCTTAGAGCAGGTGTCCATGTGACAGACACATTTATGGATAATTACACATTGGCAGGATGTTTCTGGAAAAGATTTTGCATTCTTGGGAAAAGGAATGTATGCATCTGGCAAGATATTTCCCCCTTTATCTACTTTTCTCCCTTGAACACGGGCACGACATTTGAATCTACAGCAGCTATCTCCTGACCATGAAGTGACAAGCATGAAGGAAAGGTCAAGAAGTTCAGAGATGCTGGTCTGATGTCATCAAGCCATTAATCCATCATATACCTAGCTCCAATTCTTCATGCCCCACATACTAATGGGAGAATCAAATATGTTTATGAAGTCTAGATATCTGTTGTGTTTTTGGCTCCAAGCAACTGTGACCTCCTGCCCCATCAAAGCTGGAAAGGCTTTGAAGTACCAAAGCTACATGGTGGTGTGTGGTGAGGTGAAGGAGAGCATGTCTTTCACTGTTAAGTCTCCTATTAGGTGTGAAATGGTAATTGAGGCATTTTTATGACACCCTCCTTTCCAAATAAACAACCATTACAGGAAAAACAGTGTCTTATTAACAACAACATTACTAAATTCTAGATGCTCAAACATTGACAGAAGGACATAAGTAGAAGGCATTTTAGTTCACTTCCCTCAGTCCATGACAGATCAAGTGGCTTCTTATATTCAACAATGTTATCAATGTATTAAATAATATGAATAATTGGATAGTTCTAATTCATATTTTTTCAAAATCTTTGTTCTGAAAACAGAGGCTATGCTTTATTTCTCAAGGGGCCATGGAACAATCACGTGGCTTGGTTTCTGAGTCCTAAGGAATAAGGGGACTTTAAATGAAAGTTTAAATAAAAGATGGTGCAGTCTCACTACAAGTAGAGCCGATTTGTGAAATATGATAGCCACCAAATAGAGGTGGCTATTTAAAATTAAATAAAATTTAAAATTCAGTACCTCAATCTCAATAACTACTTCAAGGTGGCTAGTGGTTTCCATATTGGACAGCAGAGGTTGTTCCATATTGGACAATTTTGCTGCTCTAGAGACTGAGACACAGGCTCTCTGACTTAGGTGTTCCTCAGTACATAACACATATAACTAGTCTGATCATCATTAGAAAGTGAGCTCCCTAAGGGAAGAGATTTTTAACAGAAGTATACACTGCAATGTTTCTTGTGCCTAGAAAGTAGTATACACAAAACAGGTGGCCAATAAATACTCGCTTGGTGAACTCAATTCAGTTAGGCATAACATGAAATATGTTTTCTTCTCAAAATGGCTTGTACTTTGCTTGGTCATGATCATTCAGTCTGCCTCGAGCACATAACTTATTTTCTTTCCAGTCAATTCCTATTTAAATTTTAGTCCGGTCCAGTGATTTCTATAACTTCATTCATTTATTAAAATCTTAGCCTCCTTCAGGAAAATATTCTGTTCAATTCAAATACTGCTTTTGCCGTCACCACACATAGTCTCAAGCTAGGACACTGACTTATGGCCTCTTTCTCTCTTTCCCAATCCTTCTTATCCTTCGTTCTCTTGCCTGTGCTCTCCCATCAATCCAGCCTTCAGGAAGCCTACTTACCTGTCTTGCTCATGTCAGGAGGCAGCAAGAATAGAGAGGAAAGTCTGACTGTGCTATTGTCAGTCCACTTAAGCTGTGCAGGGCTTCCACTGCCCCAGTCCTGGCCTGCTACTCCCTGCAATCTCTGGTCTTTGTTGGTGACGTAGTCTTATGTATGAGGTTGCACTGCTATCCTAGAGCAGAGGTTACCCTCACCTAGGCCCTTCCATCTTGGAGGATATTCTTCAGCCTCCTCCCAGGGTTAATCTCTCCCACTCCCCATCAAGGCAACCCCATGGCTCTGGCTCTTCTGCTAATCTCTATATTCCACCCTATACAGCCATGGGAACTCTCAGGAGCCGCTTCCACTCTACAAGTCCCACAGGGCCACCCTCCAGCTATATGTTACCTATAGTCCTTTCAAGCCTTGTTGACATGATCAGATAATGTTGAAACAAGTCCCTGTGCTCAATTATGCTCCCCAACTTGCAAAGAATATGAGTTCTGTGCAGCCACCAGCCAACCCCCACACAATAAGTACACACTATATTGGGGGCACACAAAAGTCCTCTCCCCCAAATTCTCTCTTTTGATCTTTCCCTTCTTATATCTGTGGTTATAAAAAGGCCACCAAACCACTTTGGCCTCTCCAGAAACTGGACTTCGAGTTTCTTTTCAAGAGACAGCATTCTTTAATATCTTGGTGTTTGTATTAGTCAGCCAAAGGGGTGGTGATGCAAAGTACCAGAAATCTGTTGGATTTAATAAAGGGTATTTATTGGGGTAGCAGCTTACAGTTGCAAGGCCCTCAAGAGTTCAACTTAAGGTTACTTCCTCACCAAAGTCTGTTGCCACGTATTGAAATAACATGGCAGGCGATGTCTGCGAGGGTTCAGCCTTCCTCTTTTCTCTTGAAACTCATGGTCCCAGCTCCTTCTGATCTCTGCTCTAGGCTGGAGGGACCGTTTCTTTCCGGGATCAGGTGCTGTGGTCTCTTCATAAGGTCAGCTGTAAACTATCAGGCAAATGGCTTATTTCTCTTCCCAGGGCCGGAGGATCCTCTTCTGTGTCTATAGAGCTCCCTTTCTCTGTGTATCTTCTGTATATCTACTTCTGTGTTCTTGATTGAGTATCCATTTATATAGCCCACCAATGGGGTACGGGCTCAACCCTGTATGCCCTAATGACGTGGTTGAATTAAAGTGCTAATCTTGATTTAATCAAGTAAATGTAAAGCCTTTGAATTTAAATCAATCAAAGAGTATCATTTCCAGAGGAACAGACCAGTTTACAAACATAATCTATATCTCTTTTTGGAATTCATAAATAATATCAAACCACCACAGCTTTCAAGAGTTTACTCCCTTTATTCTCAACAAGACACTTTCTTCCCCATGACCCCCACAACATTTGTTAACCAAGATGGAAAAAAATATCTCGAAACAGCACTTTGCACATCAGTGTTACATATACTAGGTGTGGCAGTTTTGAAACTGTTTGATGAATCCAAAAAAAAAAAAAAAAGAAAGAAAAATTATGTTTGTAAGCTAGTCTATTCCTGTTGGTATGAGACCTTTTTTTCCCAATTGGACAACATCAGTGAGGTGTGACTCAGGTTGAGTCTCTGCCCTCTTGCTGGGACTAATAAAAAATGGCAAAATATGGGAAAAGAGAGCTTTGTCACATTTGATGCTGCCATGTGACAGAAAGGAGAGGCTCAAGGAGCTGAGGCCCTAGGGAGAGATGAGCCATTTGCCTGATAGTTTGCAGCTGAAATCAGGAAGAAAGCAGCACAGACGAGCCTGAGGGAAGAGGCCCGGTAAGAGACAAGCCCTATGCCTGGCTGCCCTGAGCTGAGCTCCAGGAGATGGTGCAGCCCACAGGGGAGAGACGAGACAGAGAACTCCCACCATCTTGCTTCAACACATGGCAGCTGACTTGGGTGAGGAAGCACTCCTTGTGACCTTGAGTTGGACTGTTCACAGTCTTAGAACTATAAGCTTTTATCCCAAATAAATACCCTTTATAAACTCTAAAACATTTCTGGTACTTAGCATAAGCACCCCTTTGGCAAAAAGTGTGTGTCCCCCCTCATCACAGTCCACCATGCAGTTTTGGCATCTTGACAGCTACAGATACTGGAGATGCAGTTCCAGAAAACAGCACAGCAGGTCTCTGCATCTCATGAGTGTGTTTGATTCTTTCATGAGTATGGAGGGCAGGTAGAATTGGAGATAAGTGTCTGGTGGAGTTGTTCAATGGCTTGATGTCATTCAGATCCAGCACCTCTCTGAACTCCTTGGCATTTCTTTTATGATCAGGAGATGGCTGCTGTAGATTCAGATGTCATGTGCACATTCCTAAAAGGAAGAAGAAGGAAGGAGGCAAAATTCTCACCAAATGAATCTATTCTTTTTCCTAGAAAACAAACTCATTCCCAGAAACCCCCTGCTCATGTCTCTTAGGACAGAACTGTGTCTGCATTATGGACTCTCCAATCTTCTAGGAAGAATGCTGAAGCAAGCATTTAGCTGGACACAGTGTCACCTCAAATAAAATCAAAGTTCAATCATCAAGGAAACAGGGAAATGGACATCGGATGCGCAACTAACTGGAACTACGAGAGAGGATTCTTTTCTTTTTCTTCACACAGTGAACCAGTTTTCTAAATATCATGTCCTACACACCCCTATTTCCATTGAGCCTGTAAAGCCACTTTAATCATATGCTGATTTCCCATATATACATTGATTTTTCTAGATTCTCTAGTCTTTCTCCTTGGTCTATTGCTTTCTTCCTAGATCAGTAGCACAATGTTTTCCATATCTTAGCTTTATCGTATATCATAATATCTGTTAAACTTTCCCTGTTTTCTTTTTTCAATATGTCTTAGATATTGGTGAATAAATTTTAAAATCAGTTTATTGAGTTTGTAAAAAATAAACTGAAATATTTATTTAAATTATATAGAATTTGTATACTATTAACATGAGTATTGATAGCTTTATAATACTAAATATTTCCATCCATATGGTGTATCTTTGATCCATTTTGACTTATTTTTTGTAAATCGCATGGTATGAATCTCTTAGGCTTATCCTAGTTAGAATTTGTTGGGCCTAGATGATGTTAACTTTTTTATTCTTGTGGTTCTAAAAAATATAATTTTACTGAATAAAATATACATATTCAAAAATTTTTTTTAAAAAGAAGTTGTTGGGCTTCCTGGATGTGTAAGTTATTGTTTTTCATCAAATTTAGGAAGTTTGGGGCCATTATTTCTTCAAATATTCCTTCCTTCTGCTCCTTTTTCTCCTCTCCTTCCACGTAAGTGTAATGGTATCCCACTCTTCATTCTTTCTATTTTCTGACCCTCAGACTGGATAATCTCAATTGATTTATCTTCATATTGGTTGATTCTCTCTTCTGCCTGCTAAAATCTGCTTTTGAGCTCCTCTAGTAAAGTTTTGATTTCAATTACTGTACATTTTAACTCCAGAATTTCTTTTTTAAAATATATTTTCTCTTGATTGATATTTTCTAGTTGGTGAGTCATCATTTTTATAATTTCCTTTAGTTATTTAGATATGGATTCCTTTAACATTTTGAAAATAACTAAAATAATTAGTTTAATGCTTTGTCTAGTAAGCCCAAGATCTGGGCTTCTTCAGAGATGGTTTTGATTAATTGGTTCATTTTTTTTTTCCTGTTCAAGGGTCATAATTTATTATTTCTTTGCATGTCTCATAATTTTTGTTGAAAACTGAAACTTTCAAATAACGTTCAGTAAAGTGACTACTCTGGAAATCTGATCCTCTCCCCACTCCAAGGTTTGTTGTCAAAATTTGTGGTAGTTATTTTTTGTGATTTTTCCATTCTAATTCAGCAAAGTCTGTGTTGTGGTCATTTTTAGGCACTGAAGTCTATACTTTGGTTCACTTAGTGGTAAGTTAATAACTGAACAGAGATTTCCTTAAATGCCTGGAATCAATATATCTCCCAGTCTTTGCCAAGAGGCTCTGTATTCATATTGGGGCATGTCTCCAACATTTATCCAGGAAGTTGGCAACTCTGCCTTAGCTCTCACTTCCTGCTTATGCAATGCCTCAAAGTCCACCAGAAGTGAAAGCATAGGATCTTCACATATGTTACCTGGGTATATGCACACACCTGGGAATGCATACAGCCTTCTAGATTCCCAGGAATATGTCAGCTTTTCAAAGCGCCTGTGGACATTTCATTCCTTGGCTATTTATTTTAAGCTTTTTCATTAGTCTGTTGTTTGCCTCAACTGCTATCATCGCCTCAAGCAGCCATGATGTTAAAACATTCAACAAACTTCCCCTAGGAGGAAGCTTTTAGCACTGGGAAATTTCAAGTGAAGTAAGATAAAGACAAGCTTCTTGAGTGGGGTTTTCCATGGAACCACCAGACAGGTCAAATAATGACTCTTCTTTGGGAGTGAGGGCATCCAGCTCAGTTCTGCCCACTCTGGCACTGAGAATGCAGGATGTTAATTTTCAAGGCTTTTGCCCAGCAGAGAAACAGGAAATGGGATTAACATAAGTTAAAATGCCACAAAACTCACAGTTCTTACCACAATTCAACCATCTTGCCTGACTAAATGCTCCCCAAATGTTGAAGCTTTTGGTTAACTTCCACAGTTCTGAAAAAAATGATTCTGACCATTTTGCCAACTTTTTCCCAGTGCTTTTACAGAAGGATGAACTTTTGAAGGTCCTTACTCCATCATTTTCACCAAAATCACTTTTCCTTTTCTTAATAACTATTTATTTCTGCTTCATATTTCCAATATCTCTGAAAATATTTCTTATGCCTGTTTTAAATTCGTGTTTGCTCTGGTCCATTAATTCTTCCTCTGGAATAATCAACTACAGTGTATTTTTCTTTTTAATCCTATGTGACTCAGAGGCATGTTTATATGTGTTATATGTATTCCTTTGACAGTATCAGTTTCCTTGGATGCTCAGAACAAAAGACAAGACCTGGAGATATAATTTGATGTTGTTGACATACATATGATATTTAAAACCAAGGGAATCGATGAGATCACCTAGGGAAAGAGTTTGTACAGTGAGACAAGAAGAGGATTATGATAGAGCTTATAGGAATTCTAATATTTAAAGGTTAGGAAAAGGCAGAAAGATTTTAAAGAGATTTTAGAGCCAGAGGGGCAAAAGGAACACAGAGAAGCTATAGTGTTACAGAAGCCAATAATGTTTCAAGTAGGAGGGCATGGTCATCTATGTCAAATTCTTATGAAATCTCTTTCAAGTAAGATGAAAACTGATTCTGCAAACAAAAAGCAACCATTTCATTCAACCCCTTGAATCTCATGATAAATGTAGAGACATTCCTGTTACTGTTTATCTGTATATCAGGCATAATTATGAACATGAAATAGCAGGTGTCTATGCTTTCCATCTTTCCACCACAGAGCAAATGCATTCCTTCCATGGCCACTTCAATCACCACCCTCCCCGAGGAGGACCAGCAGGCAGTTAAAAACAAACAAATAAAAAAAAAAAACTTCTGCTGTGGCCTTCTGTATACAAAGGAAAATAGAAAATATTACCCAGAAGCTCTATTAGCAAAAGTTTGGTTGTCTCCTTGGAAAGATAGCCCTAAGAAACATGCATCCTAGGGAGACAGCCTATTCTCAGAAAATTAGCTCAATACCCATCCACCATCTCATTGACACACAGAATGTGAGGACTGGAAGGACATGCTTCTAAATTATGCCTCCAGGTTTTTGGGGTGCCCTATATATTTGATTCAAATTTTATAAATATATATAATTAAATATTTAAGAAAATAGTGTATACGTGCAAATGCATTGGGGATTGCAAATGCTTTAACTTGTGAAATGATATTAGCTAGCTTTGGTAGATTGGAGTATGTACTCCAGAAAAACATGTTTTTAAATTTAATCCATTTTCATGGGTGTGAACTCTTATAAATAGAACCTTTTGATAAGGTTATTTCAGTTAAGGTATAGCCTTATGAATGAAACAGAATTGGTGTTACCCCTTTTACTGAAGGCCTTTTATGGAAGACCACAGAGAGAGAGAAAGCCGCCGAAGGAGCTGGAAGTCAACAGAACCCAGAGAAGCCATGAGAGGCCACCATATGCATTGTCATGTGACAGAAATGGCAAGGACTAAAGATCAGCAGCAGCCAGACCCAGAATGCAATAGTCTTCAAGGAGAAAGCATTGCCTTGATGACACCAAAGAATTCTTATTGTTTTTAGGCCAATCCAATGTGTGGTACTTGTTTTTAGCAGCCAGGAAACTAATACACTAGCTTTTATGCAAATCTCAGTTGAAAGCTCACCGTTGTCTTAGTTTGTCAGAGTTGTTATCACAAGTAACACAAACTGGTTTGGCTTAAATAACAAACTTTTATTAGCTCATGGTTTTGAGGTTAGAAGAAGTCTAAACCCAAGGCATTGGCAAGGCCATGTTTTTTTCCCAAAGACTAACATTCTAGTGCTGGGTTGGCACAATCCTTGGGGTTCCTTGTCTTGCATCTCTACCTCACGTCACATGGCCATCTCTTACTCCTTGTGTCTGCTCGTCTCCTTGTAGTCTTCTCCAACTGCTGGCTTCCATTTTCTTCTCTTTATAAGGCCTCCAGTAATATGGATTAAGACCCACACTCATTCATTTGGGCCAAACCTTAATCCTATTACAATGTGTTCACACCCACAGGAATGCAGATTAAGAACATGTCTATGTTGGGATACATAATTCAATCCACCAGGGCCACCATCTTGAAACTGCAAGAGGCACTGTTTTAATATATGTCTTTGAACTACTTATCTGAATGATTCAGGAATTTCTTGATGGAGGAGAGAATCAGAGGCCACTGAGAAAAGAATGTACATCATGTGTAAACCCTGATTTTGGGTAATTCAAATAACCTTATTGTTCTCATTTAACCTTGTAAGTATTGATGATTTTAATATAGGAAAAGATTTACAATAACAGTATGCCATGTATTTTTCCATTGAGTTTCTTTCTTTGCATTCATTTTCTTTCTCTTTTTGTTTACATTTTTATTGAATGTAACATACATACAGAAAAGACAATAAATCATAAGTGTATGGTTTAATGATATATCATAAAGAGAAGATATTCATTCATGTAAGATAAGAATAAAACATAACCAGCACCCTAGATGCCTCCTTATGCCCACTCCAAATTACTTGTCCCTTTCTCTTCCCCAAAGATAAATTTTCTTCTGACTTCTAACACCATAAATCAATATTATCTATTTTAACTGTACATAAATGAAATAATAAAAAACTCATGCTTTTGCTTAACATATGTATGAGATTTAGAGATTCATACATTTTGTTGTATAAAATAGTAGTTCATTCTTTTTTTTTTAGGTACTAGGGGCTGGGGATTGAACTTGGGACCTTATATGTAGGAAGCCGGTGCTCAATCATGGAGCCACATTGGTTCCCCTGAGTTGGTTTTCTTGTTTGTTATGTTTGTTGTTTTGGTTTTTTTGTTTGTTTTTTCTAGGAGGCACCAGGAACCAAAACTAGGACCTCCCATGTGGGAAGCTCAAGCCACATCCATTCCCATACATGGTTTTTATTAGATGAATACACTAAAATCTATTCCTCCATTTTACTTTCAATGAAAATTTTCATTGTCTTGATTTTTATTATTACAACTGTAATTATGATCATCTTCACACATATTTTGGATTTTAGTGTTATAAGGTATACAAAATTTAATTTGAGTAGCTAATGTCAAATAATTTTCCAAAGTGGCAGTACCAATTTACTTGCCCAGCAGTATATGAGAATTCCCTTTGCTAAAATCCAACACTTGCTATTGTCAGTCTTTTAAATTTTAGCAAACCTGGTAATTATATATTTCTTTATGATTTTAATTTGCATTTTTCTGATGCCTAATGAGGTAGAAGCTTCTTTTCATATGTTTCTTAACCATTTAGATATCTTTTTTTTTTTGAAGTTCCTGCTCAAGACTCTTGCCCATTATTCTATTTTTTTTTTGATACATTTGTTACAACTGATGAACACATTTTGGAGCATTGCCACTAAGCATGGATTATAGTTTACATTGCAGTTTACACTCTCTCCCGCACAATTTTGTAAGTTATGACAAGATATATAATGACCTGTATCTGTCATTGCAACGTCATTCAGGACAATTCCAATGTCCCAAAATTGCCCCCATATTATACCTATTTTTCCCTCTCCCTGCCCTCAGAACCTCCGGTGGCCACTGCCTCCAAACCAATGATAAATGTTCTTCCATTACTAGAATCACAATAAGTCTATAGTAGAATAACAGTAAGTCTACTCTAGTCCATCGTTCTTCTCCAATCCTGAGGATTCTGGGATGGTGATGCCCACTCCACCTCTAATTGAGAGGGGGCTTAGATCCCATGGGGCAGATGGATGGGACTATCTTGCTTGCAGTTGCAGATTCTTTCTGTTCCTTGGGATGGTCATTGTACATCATCATCTCCTTTTTAGTTGTTCTGGGTAAGTCCAATGACTGGAGAGTTGGTGTTGCAACTCTGTTGAGATTCAGGGCCCAATTGGCACATGGAAAGCCCAAGATTTAAGTCTTGGACATACACCTATTAACTCTAGTACTAACTATAGGTTCAAATAGAAGGGGCAGAAGAGCCATGTCTAGGGAAACCACACTGAGTCCAACTCTGTCGCACTGGGGAGCATAAATTCCAAAGTAGGGCCCACTGGCAGGGTGCCATAAGCATAAAAGTGAGCTGTCTGCCCTGCCTATAGTGTCTGGATGTCTCCAGAGCCCTCAGGAGCCCTGCTTTTTGAGGCAATATTTACTTTGGCTTCAATGAGATCCTGTTGAGATGTGCATAAGTGTAACCTCTGGAATGAAGTCCTGACTCACTTTGAAGTCTCTTCATCATATAAATTCATTTGTCTTTACCCTTTCCCCCTTTTGGTCAAGGTTTTTTTTTCCAGTTGCATTGCTAGTTGGTACTTGGCAGTAATCCCTCAGTGCCAGGGAGTCTCATCCCTGGGAATCATGTCTCACATTGGGGGGAAGGTAATGCATTTGTATTCTGAGTTTGGCTTAGAAAAAGGCCACCTTTGAACAACAAGAAGGCTCTCTGGAGGTAACGCTTAGGCACCCTATAGTACTAGGCTAAGTTTCAATTTCGAAAGTAAAGGTTCATAAGTACAGTTATCATTATCAAGGGTCCACCAATGGTCCATCCTCTTTCTCCATTATTCTATTAAGTTACCTGTCTCTTTCTTATATAGGAATTTTATATAGAAGCTTTATATAGATATATATATAGATTCTGGATATGAGTTCTTTGTCTATTGTTACATATTTCATATATCTTCTACTCTGTGGCTTACCTTTTCACTCATTTTATGGTACCTTTTGATGATGAGAAGTCCCTAATTTTACTATAGTCCAACTTAAGATTTTTTCTTTTATAGGAAATAATTTTTGTCTCCTGTTTAAGAAATTTTTGCCTATCACAAGGATGAAGATATCCTCCTATGTTATCTTCTTAATGCCTATTATTTTATTTTTTGCACTGAGGTCTAAAATTTATCTGGAATTGATTTTTGTGTGTGGCATGAGTTAGATTCTCCCTTAGATTTTTTGGGACAAAAAAAAAGTTTTGACTTCTTCAAAGGCTTGAAAATCACATGGCTCTTCTATGTCATCATCTAATTGGTAAGGAAACTGAAATTCAAAAAGCAAAGTGTTTCTCCTGGGATCATATATCTATTACCAGACCCAGGTGGCCATTGAGCCAACTTCTAATTTTTTCATCTCCTTTCCGTCTTCTTTTCCCTTTCTGTCTTCCTCTAGGGCCCATTGTCTTCATTTTCTTTCCACTATTCTCCATATAAAAATATTTTCTGTATTAATATAAGATGCCGATGGTCATAGATTAGTGTTTTCATTCCCATGGGTGTCTGCATTTCAAACAATGGTTATGCAAAAGACGATGGCCATTTACACTTGCTCTTAAGCAGTTTCCGTTATATGTATAAGAATTAGATGGGTTTGACAAGATATTAAAGGGCCTGTTCTTGTTGCTGAAGCCTCAAAGTTTAGGAAAAAGATGATAGAGGCCCATTTTTCTAGAGAGGTGCTCCACACCACCATTCGGGACTTGCCAAAAAGTGGTCAAACTGGCCCCATGACCATCATCCCCCAAAGCCTATTTACAATAAGGGTAGAGATTCATTGAAAGAGAGGATTCTTTGAAGAGCATTTGTTGGAGTAGAGAAAGCTATGTCATTTTCTTTTCCTCCTTACACCTAAAGATTATTGATCTGGCAATTATTGAGCACTCACTATGTATTGAACACTCTACTATGCACTGTGAAAGTTTTATCTCATGCAATTATCACAATGACCTTATGAACTAGGCATCCTGCACTTGTCTAACTCTGAAAGTGAGTACCTGCATAAATTTTGTGCCTTGGGCTCCTCTCTCACCTTACTATAGCCCTGGCCTTTCAAGAGAAGGAAACACTAAAATCCTAAACAAAAAGCCACATTTACCAGTCTTTCAGATTCAGCATGCAGTTTAGATTCTGCCAGTAAGATGCATGTGAGCAACACTTTGAAGATGGAACTTGTTTATCCTGGCACGTAAAGACCTGACAATGTGAGAATTGAGAAGCAGTGGTGCCAGTCAGATGCAGCATTCCGGTGTCCAGACACCAGCTTCCCAAGTGTCATTTTGGGGAAGGGCAGTGGCTTTCTGATCCCCAGTCTGCAGCTGTGGAATTGTGTCCTGAACTCAATGATTCCAATGTCAACCCTTGGCTCCTATAGTAATCCCAATTATCTTGAAACACATCATTTTCCATATTTGGTCCCTTTCTGCTTAAGATATCCAGAGTTGTTTATATTTCTTGCATTGAACCCTGACAACAACAGTGGCTAAAGAATGGCACTGGTATTTGATTCTTTTTTTTTTTTTTTTTGGCTTTGCCCTAATAGATACATCAGATTCCAGTACATAGATAGATTCAAGCCTTTCCCATCTGGAACTCACTCTGTTATCATGAGCCAAGATAGCCATGGATAAGGGGCCAGGTGGTACCCAGTACCCACATCCAAGCATCAGTAGCTGGCATGTGCTTGGCTTCTCATTAAAAGCAGCTCTGTAGAAAGATGCTGTCCTACTGATCTAAGTAAGATCCCCCCGGAAACAGCTCACTTTGCCCTCATCACCAGGGCTGCATATGTTCGCCAAACTACTGTCCAAAGTTTTCTTTCTCAGCCACATCACAGATGCCCACCAGGTCAGCTCTCAACCTTTCCCCATGAATACCCCAAACAGTGCTTGGCCCTGGCTGTCCCCCAATACCCCGCTTCTTGGAAATACACAAATCCTGGCTCACCTGCTGCTTCTCTAACTCTCCACCTTGCACATCCTAGGTTTCATTCTGCCAACCTTCATGTTGAGGCAATAATTCTTTCTCTATTTTTTATTTGGGAATGAAAACCACCAGAAATCTGTAATAAGTAAAAAACAGTGATGTTTCTGGCAGGACTTTGGCCTTCTCTCAGCAGGGATTTTTTTTTCCCCTGCAAGGCAGCTTAATCATAATCTCAGTGATGTCTCCCTCCTACTTACTGCATAGCTGCTCTCCAGAGCCAGGCTCAGTGTGGACACGCGGGCACCCTAGGGCTTCTATATGGTTGAGTTGTCAGGCTCAGCTCTTGAAAAGCTCTTCATTTCCTGAGGTGATTTGACTGCGATTAAGTTAAGCTGCCACCAGGTGGACACTGGCACCTTCATTAAACCATTTTCATCTCAGTAGCCAGACTCCCTGTAGGCATTATAAAATGAAGAGAGAATGTAGTTTATTTTTCACTAAATTGTGTTAAGAAAAATAAACAGGACGAAATAGAGTAGTGGTTTCTACTTAATTCTGATTCTACTTAATCAGAATTAAAATAGAGTATTGTAATGAATATCTTATTCATTCACTTAACCAATATTTATTGAGTACCTATTATGTGACAAGCATTGCCCTAGAACAGGAGTTCTTAACCAGGGGTCCGTGAGTGTGAATTGATTTCAGGATGTCCATGAGCTTGAATTGAAAAAATTCAACTATTAACTTTATTTTCTCTGACCTCTAACTGAAATCTAGCATTTCCTTCACTTATGAATGTACACAATAAATAAATTACACTAGTATTCATTTCACCTGACTGGCAAAGGGGTACATGGAACAAAAAAGGTTAAGAACCCCTGCCCTAGAATCAAGAATGGGGCAGAGAACATGACAAACCAAGTAACTGACTTCATAGAGCTTACATATGGGTGGAGAGGTAAAGGAGAAGAGGATGAAATAAGCAACAAACAAATAAAAATGCAAGCCACAAACTGGGAAAAATTATTTTCAAATCACATTTCTGATAATGGGCTTGTATCTACACTATGTGAAGAACTCTTGAAGCTCAGTAATAAGAAATAAACAATCCAATTAAAAATGGCCAAAAGACAGGATAATCCCATCCATCATATTCATGGGATATAAGCCCTCTCTCACTTGGAGGTAGAGTGGACATCACCATCCCAAACTCCTCAGGATTGGGGGAAGAGCTATGGACTAGAGTGGACTTAATGGTATTCTGTTGTAGACATATTGTGATTCACGCAATGGAAGAAATTACAACAGTGAGGTAGAGCCAGTGGCCACTGGACACTTTTGGGACAGGGAAGGGAAAAGCAGTTGCAATGCAGGGGCTTTTTCGGGACTTGGGAATTATCCTGAGTGACATTACAATGACAGATAGAAGCCATTTTACATCAGCATATAACATGCAGAACTGTGTGGGAGAGAGTGTGGTCTACAATGTGAACTATGGTCCATGCTTAGTGGCAAAGCCCCAGGATGTGTATAGCCATTGCAGGTGATGTGCCACTCTAATGAAAGATGTTTATGTGGGAGGTTACGGGAGGTGTTGGGGGGTGGGGAACATGGGAATCCCTGTAATTTTTGTGTAACATTTATGTAATCTAAGCATCTTTTAAAACATTAAAAATAAATAAATAGGCCAAAAGATTTGAACTGGCACTGCACCAAAGATGATATGAAGATGGCAAATAAGCCCAAGAAAAGATGCTCACATCATTAGTATTTAGAGAAATGCAAGTTAAAGCCAAAAATGAGATGCCACTGTATAACTATCAGAATGTTTAAAATTAAAGTGACTGCCCATACCAAGTGTTGCTGAGGATTGGAGCAATGGAACTCTTCTACACTGCTCAGGGTAATATAAAAAGGTGACACACCTGTAGAAAACAGTTTGGCAGTTACTACATTCCACTCCTGGACTATACCCTAAAGATATGAAAGCAGATATGCATAAAGAAACCTTATACACAAATCTTCATACTCCTTTATTTGTAACAGGCAAAACAATAAACAATCCAGAAGTCCATCAACAGATGAATGGATAAACAAAGTGGTTTATCCATACAACGGAATGCTACTAAGCAATAAAAGGAATGTACTTTTGATACATGATATGGTCAACACCATGGATGAATCTCAAATTACGCTTAAGGAAAAAATCCATAAAAAAGAATAAATATTGTATTATTCCATTTACTTAAAATTCTAGAAAATGCAAACTCATCTATAATGACAGAAGGCAGATTAATGATTGCCTGAGGATGAGGAGGTCAGGGAGGGCTGGAAGAGACAGATTACAGTGGAGAATAAGAAACTTTTGGGGTGATGGATAAGTCCATTATCTTCATTGTAGGATAGTTTCATGGGTATATAAAATAAAATCATATCAAATTATACTCTTAAAATATATTCAGTCAATCATATGTGAATTTTATATTTTAAAAACTGTCTTTTAAAAAATGAATGCTTCAAAGTAGTCCAAGACTGTGTGACAAGTGAGCTCCATCCCCATTTTGGAGTAGATTTGATCAGACATACCAAAGCTGTGCTGCTGGTGCTTCAAAGTCTTAAAGAATTGTAAGTGAGACAGATCTTTCTGTTTTCATTTCTGCACATTCGCTTTTCTTCCAAGGACCCAGAACAGGAATGGGGTGGCAGTGGGGGGGCTCTGTGCTAGTAGGAATCTGAGTAGCAATCACCACATTATACTCATCATTCTCCTTTCGGACCCTGAGGCTCTCTTTTAAGATAGGTCAAGCTTGTAGGTCAGGCTCCCCTTCCCTGGTGATGACTACCCTCCTGGAAGTTTCTAGTTTCTCTCTCCAACAGACATCTGGTAGACCCCTCAACTATTTTGCCCTACATCCAATAACTTGTCTGAACCCAGGATAATATTTCTGCCCTATGTACTGGGGAAATGCAATTAAAGCAAAAAAAAATTAAGTAGAAATAATTACTCACTTAATTTGTCAATCATTGTTTAATCTACGGCTGATTTTCCCTGCAGACTTGAGCTGAATAATTTCTTCAGTTCAGCTAAGTCCGTACACTTTGGTTAAAAGCCCTTCTGTGGATAGATGCACAATTCTGAATTTGCAGCATTTTCAATAGTTATCTCTCTGCAGTCTTTCCTCTAATTCTCCTGACAAGAGTGCATAATTTAACAAAAAAGCTTTTGTTGAGGATCCTCTCCTTAGCACTCTGAGCCCCAGGTTATAGAAGACTGGAATATAAGCCTGATAGAAAATGATGGTGGCCTTCTAGGTGTGAAGGGGTCAGGGCAGGAGTGAGTGTTGTCTTCAAATACTTCTCTCTCCTCTGGAAACTTCAAAAGAATGAATAAAGATAGAAGCATCCCCGTGGGAATCCTTGCCCTGCCTCAAGAACTCAAGGGTATGAGTAGAAAGTAGACAGCAGTGATTCATGGCTCTAGTTTCCACTTGCTAAATTTTCGTTTCCACCTAAGGAGGCTAGAGAACTCTTAAGCATGGATTTTGCTTCTTTCTTATAATTTTCTTATAATTTAAAGTCTGCCTTTAGCCTCTTTATTATAAAATTCTAATTCGATTCAGAAATCCATAGTGTCAATCACATACCAACAAATTATCTTAACCTTTCACAGAATTGTTCTCATTACAAAAAAAAAAAAAAAACATCTTGGAGCCACTGAAAAAAATCTGTTTTAATCTACCTTAATATAGATTTTTTTCACCTAGAGATCCATTTGACCTTAATCTCTTAATATAAATCCACTGTGCCTTGGAAGAGTCTGAAATATATAAAATACTCCCTCAGTTAATCCTATTTCCTTCAACAATTTTACGTCCCTGCTTTCTTTGGGTTTTTCCATCTTCCCTGAGCAAATACACAGCCTCTATCCTAATTCGTCTTTTCTTTCTTCACCCTTATAACACGTCCAGCAGCTATATCAATCAGTCAGCAGGGAATCATTCTTCAGCTACCATTACAGCCAAAATTCAGGAAAATAAAAATAATAACGTTATATCACAGTGTAACACTGCAGCAGTCCCTTCTTTGGACAAAGGGAAAGCCAGCCACTAGCTCTTCCCACAATCTCCCTGCCCCATTCCCTGCAGTTCCTATCAGGTACAGGGAATGTCAATACATTACTTAAGTTTACCTCTCAAACATTAAAATCACCACTCCCTGGCAGTGCTTATGGCTCAGCTTCCTTTGCCAAGATGAAGTGTCCCTTTTCCAGTCATAAGTTCAAGCTTATCTGACTTTTAAAACAGATTTAAGCTGAACATGAAAAGGCGTTGAGATAAATACAAACTCCAGGAGGGTGAGCGAACTGCGGAAACATTATTTATGAAACCTCGAAATTAATACCCTGTTAATGGTTAAGCAGAACAGCAGAGTGCAAACTTAACCACACCCGGGGTGTCCTGGACAAAGCTGAATAAGCATCCTTGACTTTTTCTAACACTGTAAGGACTCTAATCCCAAGACCCTAACCTTAGCACTCTCAGCATTCAAGAAAATTCCTTAACAATGTAGGAATTCAAAAAGCTAATGGAATTTTCCTTTTAGAGTCCTAAAACCAATTTCTGATAATTCATTGACATCAAATACAAAAGGATGGCAATGAGAATAACTCTATGTCTATTATCAACTTTGAATTTGAACCCACTGAAACACTCTTGCCAAAATTAAGTTATTTGGCCTCTTGATCTCTATGCAGATAGAGACAAAAGGATGTACCCTTCAATTTTCAAAAGTGCCTGGCTGAAATCTCCCCTCCAGGATGTTTTAGTCCTTTGTTCCATGGTCAGCAGTTACTGGGTATGTGCAGCACCGTGGTGTAAACTGGTATAACTGAAGAACGTGACTGCATTTAGTAGGTCAGGGAAAAGGAAGACACAAGTGCCACCTGGGAAATGGAGACTGCTTCACGCCCTCTGAAACTTGGAAACCCTTCAGTGGACTTTTCCACAGAGGCTTATTTTAACTTGAGAGGCTGTGACATTCCCTTCAGTCTCTGAGAATCATGGGTCTCCAAAATGTGTGCCATTTTTAAGGGTCACCTGACCTCAAGTAAGCCTAAGGTAGCCTGTAACAAAGAGCTCTGTCCTGAAGCCATGACTATCTTTCTCTGAAGTTTGCAGTACACAATATGGAGAGCTTTCATTGGTCAATAATGTGAATCCAAGAGAAAACAGATACCTTGACCAAGAGACCATGGAGACCCAGAGAGCAAGTTGGAGAGAGTAGCCACTTCTTAAAGTGCTTCACTATCCTGTTGCCTTCCCAACGCACATCCCCTGCATCCATACAATAAATTCTTTTTCTTAGAGTAACCTGAACAAGCCTCTCTGCATTGCAATGTAAAGTTAGAAAGAAACTAGATAGCATAATAATAATGGTTGATAATATTAATATAAACCCTGTGAAATAAGTACTTTGAATATCAACCCTTTTTACAGATGAGGAAACTGAGGCACAGAGCAGTTACAGAGCTGCCCTATGGTCATATAGTTAGTAAATAGAAGAGCTGGGTTTTAAACCCAGACACTCTTGCTACAAAACCCACCTGCCTCCATGCTTAGCTGCTAGACTGAACTGCCTCTGGCAACATGATCAAATCATTCACGGTAAAGACAAGAATGAAAGAAAGTGAATGAAGGAAGGAAGAGAGGGAAGAAATCTGAGCTGAAGTTGAAAGGCTTCACAGATTATGAAGGGTTTATAAGGGTAAGTGTAGAAATCAGAAATTAGATATGAAAGCCCAAGACCATTCAAGGATAGAGGAACAATACCCAAACACATAGAAGACAAGAATATGTAAGAATATGTAAGCTATGTCCCAGGGACAACTAGAATGAAGCACTCTCTTGGAGTGGCACTTGACCTTGTCCGTAAGGATGAAGAATTTGTGATTGGTCTTATCTCGTCCCCTCTCATCCACTCCACTATGGTCCAGAAATGTACTCATCTAATTTCTTACGGGAGCTGCCCCACCAAGTTCACAGCTGGTTGGTAATGAGAAGAATGCAAATAACCAATAGAAAAAGATTGCTGTGTGAGGCTACGCTGGCAGTATCCAACAGAGAATGGATGTAACGCACAGCTCACTCCTTCTGCTTTAGCAGGAAAGGTGCGTTATGTCTCCCATGTTACTGGCAAATTGATAAGCTAATTCTCTTTTCTCCTTGTTGATTTTTAGCCTGGGACTGACAGCCAAAAGCCCCAGCTGCCATGTCCTCACTAGGCCTAGAGCAAGTAAAACTAAGGTGTGCAAGAGAGTGGGGTTGATCGAGTCTACTCACTGAATATGGGGATGGAGGAAACCTAAACCATGTGAGGAATGAATAAATGAAATATCAAAGTGATGGGTGTATTGTCTGACACCTAGGGAAGGTTCAAAACAGCAATTGCTATCATTAGCTACAGTCACTGGATAACTTGGGAAATTGAACTCATGAAACCATGACCATATTATCACCATGACAATATCTTGCCCATAAATGCATCGAGGTTCTTAAACAAAGCAACACTCAGACTACATGTGGGAGAAGGCGTAACTGTGGCTTCCTCCCACACCCTCTTCTCCCCTCTTCTAGGCCCAGTTTCGAGGTGTACACCTAAGATGTATTCACACCAGCTGCTTCTGCAGCCTCCTACAGTTATGCCTTGGTACTCCAACTCACACCTCAAAAGTATCTTATCTAGCACAGATAACTGCAAAATTTCCATTTGGTCCCCGACTCAGACAGTGTTTTCTTTCTCAGCTGTTTTTTCCTTTGACCATAGAATTCCTGAGACTCACCTATGAAGAGATAGTAGGAAAACACATGGGCTTTGGAGCAAGGCCAACAGGGATAAAGGAATTACACTGAGGAGTATCAGGAAGAGCATGGGTGACGGCAGGGAGCTTTTGAACAGAGCTGCAACTGTTATTCTCATTTTATCCACAACGCTACTGGGGACAGGGTAACACAACCACTACCGAAGATTCTAGAGCTTCTGCACCATTCTAGTTCAGAGGCTATTGAGGGACTGAGGTGAGCGGACCTGAGAAATAGTTTCCCTTAAATAAACTGGGCAGGCCCATGATCTCAGAGCAGGTGCTTTCTTGGGCCCCAAGCCTGCAAGGGACTTCTCCCAGCCTTGTGGAACAGGGGGCCCCAGAAGCCCTGGGCTGAGGTACACTGGTATTGTCAGGGTCAAAGTTCAGCTCCAACTCAGATTTTGGCTCCAGGATCTGCCCCTGCTCTCTGGGCTCAAGCCCAGTTCTCATAGATCAGACCTTGAAAGGGGCCAGGAATTCCCACAGCTGGGCCACACATGAGGCCTCATGATCCACCACACGCTCCTGCATCTGGAGGGCTTGCTGGGACCAGGAAAGAATGAAAGGCATGCGATGTTGAGGAAACATTCAGAAGCAATCGGTGATTTCCATATGGACAGTGTCAGGCTTCAGGAGCCCTTTCAACGGGATTTAATAAATTAGTCATCAGCAGTAAGTCAACAGAGTTAGTGGGGTGGCAGTCCTCCAGGGGGGGCGTTGGATAGGTAATCATTCATGAAGCCTGTGAGATGTGCAGACCTCTGACAAGTTTGAGAAGAAGAGGTGAGAAGGTGCAGTGATCATTGACTTTTAAAGGGTGGAGGGATGATGCAGGGAGGGTGAGCAGCTGTGTCCCATTTCCTCCGAAGACAGGCTCTGGAGGAAAAGGCTGACTTTGCAGCAGCAGTGAATAGGGGAGTCTCGCCCTGCAGCCCCAAGCCTGCAACTTCCATATGTCTCTCCGTGCCCACAGCTTCCCTGATCTCCTCTCTCATTGCATCTCTCCCTACGGTGACCCCAGCTGGCAGGGGAGGCAGGAGGCATCCAATGCTGTGGAAATGTCAAGGAGACATCTGTAATTTTCATAGGAACAGTGTCCCCAGCTCCAGTGAACCTGTCTTCCAGATTCAATAAGTCAGCCCCCAGCACCAAGTGGTTCTGTTTTGGAGCTGCCCAGGACCTAGGGGCAGAGTCCAGTCTGACAGTTTCTCCAGCATCACCTGTCAGGACAGGGTGTTTTCTCCTGGGACCTCCTCTACCTGCCAGCTCTGTGCCCCCAGAGAACTCCCTGCTTATGCCACATTCACCAGCTGTCAGATTGGGGTTTGCACTGACTATAAATTAATCTGTTTTAATTGGCTTTATTTCTAGTCAAATGTTGAGAACGGAGCGAGGGATGGATTCCAGTAGGATTTCAGAAAAGCATTTTATTTCACTCTATCAGAGCATCTAGAAGGGTTGCAGTAAAATAAAACACAGACGCCTCCTCTCCTTGAACCCACCTATGACTCAGAGTAATAAATTTTCCATTTCAGTGGGGAATGAAGCTATTTGTCAGTTCCAACGTCAAGAATGAAGGCAATTCAAATTCTCCAGCCACTTATTTCAACAATTCTCTATTCTACAGCTGAAATAACTTAACATAAGAAATAGCTGTTCAATCAATGTAAAACTTGCAGACCTTGTTCCACAATGCATATTTCTAAAAGGAAAAAAAAAATGAATCTGGAGGGGCTGTGGGATAAGAAACTCCATTCATTTTGATTCGGTGGTAATGTCTAAGTCTATTGGAGAACTTTCCTCCAGCGTCCTGGGCTCAGGAGAATCCTCCCAGCAGGCTCGTCTTTTTACTTCACTCTTCATTACCATCATTGTAATTGCTGCCGTTTCCTCATAAACATTCATGATTCATCATCTTTCCTCTTTAAATCCTATGCTTTGATGACACCCAAATGGCCCTGAACGTGAAACTGTCAATGACCGAGACATCAAGAAAATTAGAAATAATGATAAAATGTTTCACTTTACCCCTGACAGCTGCAGAAGACAAACTTGAGCTGCAGCTTGCAACAAAAACTGGTTTTGCATGGATAAGAGAGGAAGGAAATTCCTGGGAAACCTGTCGGTAGCCAGGAAACTTCTATGTTCGATGTCTATCCTGGGCTGAACATCAAGCATGGATATTTGGAAGTGAGTTTTAACACATGAAGATTGCCGAGAGGCTGAAAAATGATGTCTGTTGGAAATCCAAATTTTAGCTTCTCATTAAAAATAATAAAATTTATATAACAATTCCTATGTACAGATTTTATCACACTGGTAAGTGTAAAGTCATTTATTAACATTTATCAACTTGCTTAGTCCTTATAACAATGCTGGGAAGTGAACGCTATCCATATCCCCACATAAGACAATAGAGGCACTGGGAGGTTAGGAGGTCTATCCAAAGGCCCCCCATTTCTGCAGTTGGTCTCTGAAGTTCTGGGTCCGTGCTCATAACCAGCATGTGAAGGGGTCCTCTCTTAAACCTGCATATTTTATGGAAATATCTAGAGGACGTTTTCTGAGAGCTGGGTGTTCCTGGCCATGGTTTCAGTAAAGTTCTGCCTAAGGGTAGAAGACAATAAATTCCCAATTCCTCTTCCAGCTTTAGTTTAAAGCTGTTTTCCAAATAGTAGAAAGGAAAAAAGACACAGTCCTTTTTTTCTATTATGCTCCTGTTCTTTCTTTCCCTTTAAGTGAAATTAGGGAAGGAATGAGAGGGTCCGGGGAGGAAGTTAAAGCCCAATGCAGAAGAGGGGAGCCAAGAGGGAAGGCATCCCACCCTTGAGGACAGTGAGGAGGGAAATTGCAGCCCAGGCTGGGAAATGCAGAGATGTAAGCAGGGGGCAGAGAGAGTGAAACTAGCTTCAGAATAAAAATGTGAAAAAGCAAGGAGGCAGGCAGGGGTGGACAGGAACTGTACCAGCCCAGGTTCAGTTCTATTTCCCCAAAACCTGAAACTGTCCTCACAATGCCCTTTCGCTTTGCTCTCAGAGACTTGGTCATTTCTTCTGCCTCCCAAAGAAGCCCAGAAGACATGCCCTAGCCTGAGGCTCCCCTCTTAGAAGCCAAGGCTTAATTGCACAGAGGAAATTTCTCACAGCTGTTTGCCTGGGCTCAGCCACGGTCCAGACCCAAAACAGAGCCAAGGTCCACAGTCTATTGCCTGTCTATCATTTAAGAATTTACCTTCATAAGAATTGTACTTCTGCTGGTCCTGTCTCATTTGCCAGGAATCCCCTGGCTGTGAAATCTGGGTACATTAAAAAACACTCTTTCTCTCTCCTCTCTCTCTGTCTCTTTCTCCCTCTTCTCTGTCTCTCTCTTCTTTATCTCTGTTTCTGTGTCTCTGTGTCTCTCTTTGTCTCTCTGGTTCTCTGTCTTTCTCTGTCATTATCTCTGTCTCTCTCTATCTCTCAATCTCTCTGTATTTCTCTCTGTGTCTATGCCTGTCCCTCTATCTCTAACTCTCTCTGTCTCTCTCTGTCTCTCTCTGTTTCTCTCTCTCTCTCTCTCTCTCATAAGTTCCAAATAAGTCTTTTATCTGTTGAATGATTAGTGACTAGACTTCTAAGGAGGAATACCCAACACTGCTGGTGTCTTTGATGAGCTGGGACTATGTCTGTTTACCTGTGTGTGTGTGCGCATCACTTTTTCAGTGGTTATCAGTTGTTGTGGATGTCCAGGGAAAGTGGGAGAGGGAAGAAAGGGACCTTATCTTCATTCTTATCCAACCAGGTTTTTGACCATTGGTAGTTTGGCCAGCTAAGAAGGGGAGGGTGGGATCAGGCACAAGAGGCTGTGAGTGTGGGAGGTGGCAGTCATTTCTTACCCACAGTTAAGGGATCAGGAAACAGTGGCCATGTCACCAGCCTGCCAAAGCCGAAGATAACAAAGCCTCCATCCATCAGCGCAAGGTTAACCCAAATCCTCTATTAACTAAATTTATTTTTTTCTTTTTTCCATTTACAGAATAAAGAGGCAAATAATCAGATTTCAGACTGACATCAGAGACTTAAAAAAAAAAATCCATGGTGTGTCTCGGGCTTAAAATAAGTCTAAGGCCATCTCTTACCCTGTGTGTGTCTGCCAAGCTAGATTAGCGAGACCTTCTCTACAGACCAACGCTTCTGAGGTCCTGACGCATTCAAGTATGACAGGGACTGAAGCAGTGAAGAATAATATCATCACAGAAAAATTTTCAAGGCTCATTTATTTATGACTTCACTAAATATTTATTGTACATCTGTCATGGTTTGAAGCTGTATGGACCTTAGAAAATTAGGTTCTTAAAGTTAATCCATTCCTGTGGGTGTGGATCTATTTTAAGTGGGATCTTGTGGTTAGTAGGATCTTAAGATGTGACCCACCTCATTCAGGGTGGGTCTTAATCCTTTTACTGGAGTCCTTTATAAAAGAATGAAATTCAGACAAAGAGAGAGAAAGCCACAGAAGCAAAACGCTGAAAGCAACAAAACCCTGAAGATAAGGGAAAGACCAGTAGGCGCCGCCATGTGACCGAGGAGCACAGGGTCACCGACAGGCAGCTGGTCTTCAGGAAAAAAATATTGTCTTAATGATGCCCAAATTTAGATATTTTCACAGCTTCAAAACTAAAATCTTGTAAGCTAATAAAATTCCATAGTTAAAGCCAACACATTTTATGGTATCTGCTTTGAGCAACTTTAGCAAACTAGAACAACATCTCCCAGGGAGAGGTGCTAGGCTAAGCCGTGGGTGGCCAAAAATAGTATAACATTGACCCTGGCCTTGAGGAGAAGGGGTGTAGTGGGAGAGATGGACCTGCAAAAAAAAAATTGTATTGAGAATGGAGTACATGCAAATTGCTGCGGGAATGCAGAGGAAAGGAGAAATTTGGCCTGGTGCAGCCTTCAGTTTAGTACTGCCCAGTTAACCATCACTCATTCATACCTTCATTTGTGCATCAAGTAACAATGTTGCTGGACGTTGTCCTGGATAGCAGGCAAACAATAGTGAGCCAGATGGACACAGCCTCTGAGGCCACAAAGAGCACAACCTAAAAGCCCCTCTTTTAATTACCGAAGAACATGATATTTAAGCTGAACCAGGACATCCCATTCCCAAGAAGTTCAGTTAATAAGAAAAATAAAATTTTTATACTCAAATCACAGACTATTGTAGTGCAGATGGACTTAGAGGTGCTCAGTTACAGTGCTACTCAGCTCTGGTTGCATTTCAGCACTGCTGACCACCTTCACCAATATCCAGGCCCCAAATCCAGACCAGTTGAATCAGAAGCTCTGGAGACTGGAGCCAGGCTTTGGTGGTTGTAAAATCTCCACAGGGGATTTGGACGCATCATGAGGATTGAAAATGCCTACTAACCTAATCCTGCCTTTATACTGATTATGAATTAACATCAAAAGGATGAAGTCAAGATGGCATAGCTTGTTAGTTTGAGAGCTAGACATAGAGTCAAGATCTCTTTCTTTTCCTTGCATTATGTTTTAATGTAATCGTTAATACATAAAGTATATATAACATAAGATATAGAGTATAATAATATAATAAAACCCATGGTCCGCCATACAACTTAAAAGCTACAATATTGCCAATACCGTGCATCCACCCACACCCTCCTCCTAGTCCTATTTCCCCTGCCTGGCCCTAAATGGTAACCACCCAAATCTTAAAATTGTCTTTTTTATTCGTTTATCATATACATATATGTATACACATATATATACATATATATGCTGTATATCTAAATAATGCAATGTTTGCTTTAACTTGTTTGTAGCCTGTGGGCCAGCAGCAGTATCACCCAAAGGTTTGTTAGAAATGTAAAATCTGGGACCACTAAATTGGAATTTTCATTTTAATAAGATTCCTGCATATTAAAGTTTGAGAAACATTACTCTAAAGAATTGTTTTATCACTGAGATTTATCTAACTTGTTGCATGTAGGTGTAGTTCTACGAATGTGTATTTAGGTTGTTTCCAGGTTTTTGTGGAATCATTTTCAACATTACAAAAAATACTGCTGTGGACAATCTTGTATGTCTCCTGGTACACAGGTGAAGGGTTTTGTAGCATATATCTACCTGGCAGTGGGATTTATGGAAAATGAATAGAATAACGTAAATATTCAACTTTAAAATGCCAAATTATTTTTGCGAAATACTTTAAAATTTACATACTCACTAGACTGTGTAAGAGTTTCTTTAATTTACTTCTCTAACATTTAATATTGTCAGATTTCTTGATTTGGAGCTATCTAATGGTTGCATCTTATTATAGTATTGATTTATATTTTTTGATTTATTAATGAATTTGGAAATCATTTTAAATATGTATTCTCACTTATTCATATTTCCTATTCTGTGTAATGCCTATTTTTTTAGCTTGCCAGTTTTTCGATCAGGTTATTTGTTTCTTATTGATTTGTAGCTTGTTTTATATTTATAGATATGAATGTGTTTTCAATTACATGTGTTGCAAATAACTTCTGCTGGTATATGGTCTGTCGTTTCACTTTCTTCATGGTGACTTACGATGAACAAAAGTTCTAAGTTCTACTGTAATAAAATCTGTCAATATTTCTATCTTGGTTAGTAATTTTTTTTGTCATTTTTAAGAGCTACTTCTCTACTCTGAGATCTGAAATATATTCTCCCACATGTTCTTCTAACAGTTTTAAAGTTTTTCTTTTCACATTTAAGTCTTTAATCCATCTGGAATTGTGCTCTTTGCACGGTAGGAATCCAAAGTCATTTTTTGATATGGAAAATCAATTGTCCCAGAGCCATTACTGAATGAATAGTCCCTTCTTCCAGTTGATCTGAAAGCCTCTCACGGTCATATGTATTCATCAATCTGTGCCTGGGCTCTCTGTCGTATTTCATTGGACAATTTGCCTGTCCTAGCACCAATACCATATAGTCTCATGCCCTCCCACTTTATTCTCCTTTTTCCTTCATATTTCGGCTATCCTTGGCCCTTTCTATTTCCATATAAATTATTCAATCAGTATGTCAAATTCCACTCAAAAACCTGTTGAGACTTTTATTGAAATTGCATTATAAAGCAATTTTGGATAATTGATTTCTTTATAGTATCCAGACTTCCTTTCTATGAACATTGAACATTAATGTCCTTCAATCAAGTTTTATAAGTGCCACAAGTACCTACACATGTCTGGCTGGATTTATATCTTTTTGCTCTTGTACATTTTACTTTTCAAAATTGTTTTTTCTAGTGTTTTGTTGTTAATATATAGAAATGCATATATTCAATTTCTATGTATTGCTTTTTAGCCAGTCACTTAGAAAAGCCCTCTCATTGTTTCTAATAATTTGTCAGTAGGTTGACAGAGGTTGCTATGTAGACAAAGGTTTGTTTCTTATTTGTAATCCATATGTGTGGCACACACTGATACCTGTACCCAATTTACATTCTCTCCTTCTTTTTAGTAATAGAACACTATGAATTTGAGTTGGGACCAAGCTACCTAGCAGCAGAGGATCTTATCTACCCTCCCTCCTGAAACAACCACAAACCTAGTAACAAAAGTAAAAAAAAAATGCTTTTCAAGGTTTTGGAACTAGCAAAAGAAAGTTATTCCCTGAGAGACAATAGCAAACAAGGTGAGTCCCAAGATTGCCCTGAAAATGATCTGGAGAGAATTTCCAGACCACACTGCAGGGAAGGAACCCAGACAGAACTAGGCAGTCCCCTCAGTGGAGAAGACAGAATTTGAAGGCCAAGGTGCCTGGAGTTCACAGGACAGTACTGGAGAGGAGAAAGCTGGACAGAGAGACAACTCCGAGAATCTGCAGAGGGTCCCTCTAAAACCCTCAACTGAATACTGATCAATGCATGCAAGTGAGGAAACTATGCAAGGCCAGGGGGATGGGGGAGGAGAGGGGAGTAGGGCTGGACCTGATTAGAGGGAAGAGTACCCAGCGCTGATACTCAGGAAGGGGAATGGTGCCAGTTCCCACCAGCCAGCCTAGAAAATTCAACTCAAGAGAGCTCATGTAGAGTACCCAGAAGGTTTTTGCCTAAGTGATGTGGGAAAAATTAGCCCTAAATTAAGTATTGCTCTGGTCCCACCTAACAATTCTCAAGTGCTAAGATCCAGAAGGATCAGCTGTTTCCAAGTAATTTAACCATGTGCCAGAACAAAGCTCAAGAATATTTATGAGAATGGAAAATATCCAGCATCCAACAAGGTAAAATTTGCCATTTCTGCCATCCAATAAAAAATTACCAGGCATGGAAAGAAGCAGGAAAATACCAGGCATGGAAAGAAGCAGGGAAATGACTCATAATAAAGAGAAAAATGAGTCTCAAGCAACCCAAAAATGACATAATTGGTAGATAAAGACATTAATTCACTACTAGAACTGTATTCCATAAGTTCAGAAACTATAGGAAAGATTTAACATGTTAAATACAGATAAGGGGAAATTTTTTTTAAGTCCCAAATCAAACTTCAATGATGACTTTACAATGTCTGAGATGGAAAATACACTGGAGGAGATTAACAGCATATGATATATTGCAGAAGAAAATACCAGTGCATTTAAAGACATACCAGAAGAGCATCCTGCAACATCCTTGAAAGAATGGAAGGAGGAGATTGCCCATCTGCTGTGAAGTTGCATAAGTAGAGCTCTCGATGGCATGGAGGCCAGTGCCCATCCTCCACTTGTGGCACAAGCCGCCTTGGGAGCTATTCCATGGCTGGAATTGGAAGCTCCATTTCCCAGAAACAGGGGAGGAAGAGATCATCTGGCACCAACTTCAGCTACTCATTAGTAAATTCAGCTGGCTAAAATATAACCTAAGAACTGCTAAAGTTTGAACCTGTCCAAGTAAAAAAAAGACAGGTGGCCTCCACTTTAAGTCCACCTCCGGCGTGAGGGGAAGCCAGGCTGATTGAAAATCACAGTGACGGTAGGGAGCAGCTTCTTTCCACTAAGATCAGACTGTAGCTCTAGCCTAGGCTCCAGCCCCACGTCTGGCAGGGAGGAAGCTGGTGGGACCTGCACCAGCCTCTCCGGGCAACTGCTGGCACTTTCGACCAGCAAAGACTGAATAGTCCGACACCTGGGGCTCCACTTCCACACCCCAATAGGATAAGAGGGGAGGCTGTGTTTCCTCAGCATCTCTGCGCAACTGCAAGCACTTTCAGCCTGCACAAACTGGTTTGTTGAGCACCTTCGATTCCATCTCCACCCCCCAACCCCCAAAAGATAGGAGGGGGCTGGTGTTTCTTCAGCTTCTCTGGGCGACTGGAGGCACTTTCAGTCCACACAGACTGGATACTCAGATACCTGTAGCTCCATCCCAGCCCCTCAGTAGGATAGGAGGGGAGCTGTGTTTCCACTAAAAGTGTAAAAAGGGTGGTGAAAATAATATATGACAGATAAAACTCAAAGATGAAAATGGGTGAAATAAGAACTGCTTTATTTAATAACATTAAATGTTAATGGATTAAACTCCCCAATCAAAGACACAGACTGGCAGAATAGATAAGAAAATATGAGTCATCTATATGCTGTCTACAGGAGACTCATCTCAGATCCAAAGATACCAAAAGGGAAAGGCTGGAAAAAGACATCCCATGCCTGCAGTAATCAAAGGAGTAGTTATGCTTACATTGGATGAAATAGACTTTAAAAGCAAAAATGTTATTAGAGACAAGGAAGGACATTCTATATTAATAAAAGGGGCAATTCACCAGGAAGAAATAAAATCATAAATATATATGCACCTAACCAGGGTGCCACAAAGTACATGAGGCAAACACTGGCAAAACTGAAGGTGGCTTCACTGGTGAAATCTATCAAACATTTATGGAAGGATTAATGCTAATTCTACAAAAAAATTTCCAGAAAAAAAATAGAGAGAGGTTTATTATACAATATCATAATGGGTTTATTATAAGGAATTGGCTCATGTGACCTTGGGGGCTGGTAAATCCAAATTCCTTAGGGCAGGCCACAAACTGGAAATTAAGGTAAAGGGTGATAATGAAGTTCTTAGTCTGAAATCCCCAGAGGAAGCTGGCTGGCTGGAAATTCCTGCAGGAGCCAATGCTGAAGTTGAGGCAGAGATCCTTTTCCTGATCTATGAAACCCTTAGTTCTGGCTGTTAAGGCCTCCAACTTATTGGATGAGGACATTTCCCATGATCAACAGAAGCAGAAAAGGGATTATAAAAATAGTCCCACATGTATGTGATCATATGTATCAAATACATGATTTGACAAAGGCAAAGATAACTCAGAGAAAAATGAATAGCCTTTTCACAAATATTCCAAGAATAAATGAATACTCAATCCATATCTTGCATTATAGTGATTAAATCAAATTAGTCATAGATCTAAATGTGAAACATAAAACTTCTGGAAGAACAAATGGGAGAAATACATTGTGACCTTGGGTTTGGCAAAGATTTCTTAGATATAACAGCAAAAGAATGAGCATAAGTGAAAAAATTTGATAATATGAACTTCATCAAAATTAAGAGGATGTCCAGGAAGATGGCAGACTAGAAAGACATGGGACTTTCTCCTCTCCCAGAAAAATAGCTAGAAGACAAGGAGAAGGAGCCTGGAAAAATTTTTTTTCTAGAGTTTAGGACACCAGGGGAAGGCTGGTGTCCAAAATTAATTGCATACCCATTTATACATGGCTCATATAATCATGCGTGGTATAGAGGAGAGAGGGACAAAGAAAAAGAATTGTGACAGCAAAACTGTGAGTTAAAGCTGCAGCTGAAGTTGTCAGTACCCTCCCCCACCTGATAGACAATTTTGAATTCTCAGGCCTCAGGCTGGCAGCTACAGACAAAAGGGGCCACAAGGATACACTTCCCCAGGAAACAGGAGAGAGAGGGACACAGCTTAAGGCTGACTCAGCTTTTGATCCATAAATTTGGTCTCATGAATCCCACAAGCCCTTCCATTGATTACCTGGGGAGCCAGCACAAGATAAAAGAGACCTGACCCTCTCAATCACCATTCCTACTGACCTGGACTGGTTGTTTAGGATGCAGAGGGGAGTAGAATTATTTCCTACCCAGGAAAAGAGAGGGGCTGCCAACAAAAGTTGGACAACAATAGCTGAGAATGTTTTAACTACAAGGCTGTTAGCCTCCAGGCAGTATCCTCTATCACATTTATTGTACCTGTGTTGCAGTAAACACACTCCAACCAGGCTTTGAACTGAGAGGGTTGCCACAAAGAGCCATCTCCTGACGGACCAAGGAAGTGCATGCGAGGAAATTAAAAGCATATAAGTAATAGAGGCTTTTTCTGGCCTTTACAGCCTCCCTCCCCAAGACCCTTGGAAGCAGGTCTGTAACCCATTACTGGGTAAAGGGTCCAGATTTGAACAACAGTGACAATCCTAAAGACCCAGAACAAGTTGAACCAAGTATCAAAGAGCAGAAGTAACATACAGCCTCCTGCCACTAAATCCCTAAGAAAGAAAGAGAAATTGAGCATCAGAGTAAACTCATCATCATTATCAGATGCCTAGACATAAGCAAAAAAATTACAAGCTGTACTAAGAAAATGGAAGAAACAGCCCAAGCAAAGGAATTTATCAAAGCCCCAGATGAGATAGAGGATTTAAGACAACTAATCAATGAGATTCATACAAATTTCCAAAATCAAATTAATGAGTTGAAAGACAATATGGCTAAAGATATAAAGGACATCAAGAAGACACTGAGTGAGCACAAAGAAGAATTTGAAAACTTAAATAGAAAAATAACAGAGCTCATGGGAATGAAAGACATGATAGGTAAGAGAAAAAACACTTTAGAGGCATACAACAGCAGATTCAAAACGTTAGAAGAAAGAATCAGTGATACAGAAGACAAAATAGCTGAAATTGAAGAGCAAGAAGAACACAGAGAAAAAAGAATGTAAAAAATTGAGCAGGGGCACAGAGAGTTGAATGATAACATGAAATTCAACAACATATGTGCCATGGGCATTCCAGAAGGAGAATAGAAGGGAAAAGGAGCAGAAAGAGTATTTGAGGAAATAATGGATGAAAATTTTCCAACTGTTATGAAAGAAATGAACTTACATGTCCATGAAGAGCAGAGTACCTCAATAAGAATAAATCTGAATAGACCTACTCCAAGACACATATACTCAGAATGTCAAACGTCAAAGATAGAGAGAAAATTCCGAGAGCAGCAAAGGAGAAACAAACCATTGCATAGAAGGGATGCCCAATAAGACTTAGTGTGGATTTCTCATCAGAAACCATGGAGGTGAAAAAACATTGTATGATACAATTAAGATACTGAAAGAGAAAAATTGCCAGCTGAAAATTCTTTATGGGAAAAAAGTGTCCTTCAAATATTAAGGTGAGTTTAAAATATTCACAAACAAACAGAAACTAAGAGAGCTCGCGAAAGAGAATTTGCCTTTGCAAGAAATATTAAAGGGAACCTTACAGCCTGAAAGAAAAAAAGAGAGAGAAGTTTGGAGGAGAGCATAGAAGGCAAGAATAGCAGAAAGTATACCAAAATAATAAGAAGACAGAAGAAAATAAGATATGACATATGAAAACCAAAGAATAAAATGGTAGAAGTAAATATTGCTTTTATAGAAATATCAATAAATGTGAATAGATTAAACTTGCCAATCAAAAGACATAGGCTTACAGAATGGATTTTTAAAAAGGTATGAGCCATCCATGTGCTGCCTACAAAAGACTCGCCTTAGGGATACAAACCACATGAAAGTGAAAAAGATGCTCCATGGAAACAGTAACCAAAAAAGAACAGGCATAGCTATACTAATATTAGACAAAACAGACTTTAAAATGCAAAAAAAAGTTATAAGAGATACAAAAGCCCTTTATATATTAATAAAAGGGAGAATCCACCAGGAAGAAATAGCAGTCATAATAATCTATGCACCTAACCAGGGTACCCCAAAGTACATGAGGCAAACTCTGGCAAAATTGAAGGGAGAAATAGACATCTCTACAATAATAGTTGGAGACTTCAACATACCACTCCCATCATTAGATGGAACAACTAGGCTGAAGATCAACAAGGAAGCAGAGAACTTGAACAATATGATAAACAAATTAGATCTAACAGACATATACAGAATGCTGCATCCCAAATCAGCAGGATGTGCATTCTTCTCAAGTTCTCATGGATCTTTTTCCAGGATAGACCACATGTTAGATCACAAGGGAGACCTCAATAAATATAAAAAAACTGAAATTATACAAAGCACCTTCTCAGATCATAATGGAATGAAACTGAAAATCAATAATAGATGGAAAAGGGGGAAATCCACATATGTGTGGAGACAGAAGAACACACACCTAAATAATCAGTGGGTCAAAGAAGAAATTGTAAGTGAAATTAATAAATATATTGAGATGAATGAAAGCAAGAATGTAACTTATTAAAACTTATGGGATATAGCAAAGGCAGTGCTGAGAGGGAACTTTATAGCCTTAAAATCCTATACTAAAAAAGAAGAAAGAGATAAAATCAAAGATCAAACTGAACAACTAGAGAAACTAGAAAAAGAACAGCAAATCATTGCCAAACTAAGCAGAAGAAAAGAAAAAAGATTAGAGCAGAAATACGTGAAATTGAGAACAACAAAACAATAGTGAAAATCAACAAAATCAAACACTAGTTATTTGAGAAGATCAATAAAATTGGCAAACCCTTAGATAAGCTAACAAAGAAAAAAAGAAAGAAGATGTAAATAAATAAAATTGAAAATGCAAGGGGGGAAGTTAAGAAGACCCCACAGAAATAAAAAGAATCTTAAGAGGGTAATATGAGAAACTGTATGCCAACAAACAAGACAATCTAGATGAAATGGACAAATTCCTAGAAATGCACAAACAACCTATACTGATGCTACAAGAAATACAAGAGCTTAACAAACCCATCACATTTAAAGAGATTAAATCGGTTACCAAAACAAAAAAAAGTCCTGAACCAGATTGCTTCAAAGGTGAATTCTACAAAGCATTTTGAGAATAATTAACACCAATCCCATTTAAACTCTTCCAAGAAGTTGAAGAGGAGGGAAAATTACCCAACACATTTTATGAAGCCAACATCACCCTAATACCAGAGACAGATAAATATACTACAAAAAAAAAAAGAAAGAAAGAAAGAAAAGAAAATTACAGACCAATCTCTCTAGTGAGCATGAATGCAAAAATTCTCAACAAAATACCTGAAAATATGGGGTGCCTAAGGGTTGCTACCTGAGAGCCTCCTTGTTGCTCAAATGTGGCCTGTCTCTAAGCCAAACTCATTATATGAATGCATTACCTTCCCCCCAGCGTGGGACATGACTCCAGGGATGAGCCTCCCTGGCAACAAGGGATTAATACCAAGTGCCAACTGGCAATACAACTGGAAAAAGATATTGAATTAAAGGGGGAAAGGGTAAAGACAAATGAGTTCATGTGGCTAAGAGACTTCAAAGTGAGTCGGGAGGTCATCCCAGAGGTAACGCTTACGCACACCTCAGTAGGATCTCATAGATCACAAAAGTGGATATCACTCCACACAAAGGGGCTCCTGAGGGCTCTGGAGACTCCCAGGTCCTATATAAGGGGAGATAGCTCCAGAGATTGATGCCTTATCAGTGGGCTCTACTTTGGAATCTGCGCTCCTGAGAGTGACCGAGTTGGACTCAAATAAGTCCTCCCTGCACATGGTCCATTAGTCCCTTCTATTCAAACTCATATGTGATGCTGGAGTTTGTAGGTATACTTCCAGAGACTGGAGCTTCTGGCCTGCCCATGTGCCAGCTGTGCCTGGAATCTCAGTGGAGCTGCAACTCCTACTCTACAGCTCAATGGACTCACCCAAGTCACCTGGTGAGGAGACGATGATGGACAACGGCCATCCCAGGGAATGGAGAGAGTCTGCAGCTGCAGGCAGGATAATCCCATCCACCGTATCCATGGGATATAAGCCCACTCTCACTTGGAGGTGGAGTGGACAGCACCATGCCAGTCTCCTCAGGATTGGGGGAAGAGCTATGGACTAGAGTGGACTTAATGGTATTCTGTTGTAGACATATTGTGATTCAAACAATGGAAGAAATTATAACAGTGAGGTGGAGCCAGTGTCTACTACATGCTTTCAGGGCAGGGAAGGGAAAAGCAGTTGTAATACAGGGGGTTTTCAGGACTTGGGAATTATCCTGAGTGACTTTGCAACAACAGATATAAGCCATTTTACATCAGCATATAACAGGCAGAACTGTGTGGGAGAGAGTATGGTCTACAATGTGAACTATGGTCCATGCTTAGTGGCAAAGCCCCAGGATGTGTAGAGCCATTGCAGGTGATGTGCCACACTAATGAAAGATGTTTATGTGGGATGTTATGGGAGGTGTGGGATGTGGGGAACATGGGAATCCCTGCAATTTTTTGTAACATTTATGTAACCTAAGCATCTTTTAAAATATGTAAAAAAGTATATAACTTTTATGTAAGCAAATGCACATATATGCATATATATTTATATATCATTTTACAAATAAAAAAAAATACCTGCAAATAGAATTCAATAGCATATCAAAAGAATTATACACCATGACTAAGTGGGATTTATTTCTGATATGCAAGGGTCGTTCAACATAAGAAAATCAATCAATGTAATATACCACATTAACAAATTGAAGGGAAAAAAAACACATGATCATCTCAATCCATGCAGAAAAGGCATTCAAAAAATCCAGCATCTTTTCTTGAAAAAACACTTCAAAAGATAGGAATAGAAGGAAAATTCCTCCATATGATAAAGGACATATATGAAAAACCCACAGGCAACATCATACTCAATGGGGAAAGGTTGAAAGCTTTCCCTCTAAGATCAGGAACAAGACAAGGATGCCAACAGTCACCACTGTTATTCAACATTGTGCTAGAAATTCTAGCTAAAGCAATTAGACAAGGAAATAAAAGGCATCCAAATAGGAAAAGAGGAAGTAAAACTCTCACTACTTGTGGATGACATGATCCTATATTTAGAAAATTCTGAAATGTCTATGACAAGGCTACTTGAGCTAATAAATAAGTTCAGCGAAGTGGCAAGATACCAGATCAACACACAAAAATCAATAATTTCTGTACACTGGTATTGAACACTCTGAGAAGGAAATCAGAGGGGAAATTCCATTTACAATAGCAATAAAAAGACTCAAATACCTAGGAATCACTTTAACCAAGGAAGCACAGGGCCTATATGCAGAAAGCTACAAAACAGTGCTGAAAAAAAATCAATGAAGACCTAAACAAATGGAAAGACCTTCTGTGTTCATGGATTGGAAAACAAAATAGCAAGAAGATGTCAATCCTACCCAAACTGATTAATAGATTCAATGCAATACTAATCAAAATTCAAACAGCCTACTTTACAAAAATAGAAAAGGCAAATATCAAATTTATTTGAAAGGGAAAGTGTGCCCGAATAGCCAAAAGAATTCTAAAAAAGAAGATCAATGTGGGAGGACTTTCAGTGCCTGACCTTGAAACATATTACAAAGCTACAGTGGTCAAAACAGCATGGTATTGGCATAAAGATAGACACATCGATCAGTGGAATATAAGTGAGAGTCCAGAAATAAATGCTCACCTCTATGGTCAACTGTTTATTTGTTGTTTGTTTCTTGAGGTACCAGGGCCAGGGATTGAACCTGGGACCTCATATGTGGGAAGCCAGCACTCAACCACAGAGCTGCATTGCTTGTTAGTTTTTTCATTTGCTTGCTTGTTGTTTGTTTGGTTGGATGGTTGGTTGGTTTTGGTTTTAGGGGACACCAGGAACTGAACCCAGGACCTCCCATGTGGGAAAACGGCACTAAACCGCTTGAGCCACACATCTGCTCCTCCTAAATGGTTTTTGACAAACCAAGTCCATGTTAACAGGACAAAACAGTCTCTTCAACAAATGCTGCTGGGAGAACTGGATATCCATAACCTTGAAAGAGGACCCCTGTCTCACTCCCTATACAAGAATCAAATCAAAATGGATCAAAGACCAAAATATAAAAGCCAGGGCCATAAAACTACCGGAAGAAAATATAGGGAAACTGTTGGCGTTCAGGATCTCGGACAGTGAAAACGGTGCCGC